>JAUYWH010000016.1:18441956-18457376 GCA_034779795.1 Ctenopoma multispine | reverse complement strand
ACACACACACACACACACACACACACACACACACACACACACACACACACACACACACACACACACACACAGACAGTTTATAAAAAATGAAACTTATCTGATCAAACGTGACTTCAGACCAAAACAGACACGGAGGCAGCAGGAACAGATCAGGTTACCCCCTTTCTGTTTGCTAAGCTAAGCGGCTTCAGGCTTCGGCTTCATTTTGACAGTGCAGACATGAGTGGCATCAATCTGAACATCTCTCTACCAGACGACACAGGCAGAGAACTAAGACATGGCTCAAAGTGACACACACACACATTAAATCCTCTCCTGTCCTCGTAGCTCCTCATTTCTCCCGAGTTTTCTAAGTTGATTGATGGAAATGCCGTGTGTGGGGGGGGCTGGGTCACTGCTTTAACCCCACCGCTCAACCAGTCATCTGGTTTGTCAATAGAACCATAATTAACTTTTCAAAGTCATCAGGTTTCAGCAGACAGCACATCCATCCTTTATCTGCTTGTCCTTTTAAGGGTCGTGGGAGTGCTGGAGCCTCTCCCAGCTGTCATGGGGCGACAGGACAGTGCTAAGCACTACACCTCGTGCTGCTCTTAAACTCAACAGCATAACCTCATGTCATGATGGACAGTTGCTTTAATAGTTATTAATACAGCGAGATCAGGAGGTTGTTTCCTTTATTATTTTAATTATAGAGACTGTGCAGATCACTGAAATCATATCTGCACTTGTTAAATGTAAGTTCTTACAAATGGTAGTCCCACAGAAACATCTAGACTGACAGACAAAGCAGAAAACCCAACCTGCAGCTGCTTTAATCACTTGGTCGCCACGCATGCAGCAGATATTAACTGAACACGTTTTTTCATAAATGAAATAACTTGTGTGCAGCCTGCAGCTTGACTTCAGAGACTTTAGTGCAACAGTACATGACCTCTGTAACTAGCACGTTCAGGCACCTGTGGCGACGTGTGCATGTGTCTGTATCATTGTCCACACTGACATAAAGCAGATGCAGCAACACAGATACACTAAAACTGACTGTCACCTTCATGTTCCTATGTCACTTTGAAACATAATCAATGTGCTAAAGAGGTAATCTGGAATCTGTTTAAACCTACCAATTCACCCTCAGCCACACCGCAGCCATAGGGCACTATCGTGATCACGTACATTTGGAGGTCGAGTTCTGAGGAGCTCCTTGTTGATTCTTGCCAGCTGAACTACTAACACCACGAGACCATTGTCTGCCACGAACAGAGCACAAAATGTGCTGTAATCATGTGAACAACAATAAAAACCCATCATTTAGATCATCACTGGTTCCCGTGTCACCATGGGCAGTTTTAATATCTGTAGTGGCTCAGAGAGCAGTTTTCCAGGAGATGACAGAATCATTGCACAGAACAAAGATGTTAAAACAAACACCACAGACCCTTAAATCCATGATCATTGTCTGTTAATAGATGCCAAACCACAGAAACACCACATTCAGTCATATTGTTCCCGTGGTTACAGAAAGCCACATTGTGCTTAACCAGACTAGGAAGTTATTTAAAATTCACTGGACACCAATGAGAGAGAAAAGGAAAATGTAAAGGAAACTAAAACCAGAGTGGATTCACATTTTAATTAAAATGTGACAGCTGTCGTGACACTTTAACGATCTGTCCGTGACGTCACAGAAAGCTATGCTGGATATGTGCCAAGCTCCTTTTGTGCTGGACTGAATGTGAGATCAGACGCTGCTGACAGTTGTTTCTTTGCTGACGTGACTTTTTAATGTAAAAGGATATATTTTTCTAGACATTAGGGTCTTGTCCCTGCACAAGTTTCCCAGATGAACCTGGGAAAGGTATCGCAGACATGCAGAGGTACAGAGTCCCCTCCAGTTTCAGAGCAGACAAAAGAACCTACATCCAAACCCCCCAGGAATGCTCAGCAAACAAATGAAAACGCCTGATTCAGCCCAACCTGCAAACACAGATCAGGAGCATTATCATTTGTGTGACACATGCTGCCACCTCTGGACCATCAAATCCTTTGGCAGTCATGAGCAGCCAGAGTCCATCTGACCCTGTCTGTCCACGACTCCGAGCCACTCATCCATCACCTCCGAGCTTCATACACAGACATCAGTACAACACACATTTCTCACAACAGTGTTTATTTGATCCCATCATTCAGTCATTCATCTGTCTTTGGTCTGCAGCACCATCTCCAGAGCAGATATTAAACTATTGTTGTGCTTTTGTTTTGTGGCAACCGAAGCAGTTAGAGTCACATTTAGTAAAATGTTTGTGTGATTATAAATCACCTGCGTCATCATTTCATAGAATCATATTTAAGATACAAATCATTTTACATCCTTGAAGAGTTTTCTCTCTGGATGAAGGAGTTATGTGAAGTTATTCTTTAGAATTCCCCCACAGATCACGTACTGCATCTTTAGACTCCTTTATGAACAGATTGTGTTGTTTATTGTGCTTCTTTGCCAAACCGTGACATGTGTAAGCAGTTAGAGAACAGTCTGGAGTTTAAACACACCGCAGAGTATTTCATGTCTGTTGTGATGTTCTTGTCTTGTTGGACTAAAGGAGTCGAGTCCAGTTTCTCTCAGCCTAATTTGTAGATTTCCAAGGTCAAATGTCTCCAGTTGGAATCCCCTGAAAGGCTGGAAGAATCTTTTTGGACTCAAGAGACTGAAACTAACTTTCACTTCATAAACAATCCCTGATGAGCGACTGAGGACAGTTAAGCACCACTGGACCCGATGAAGTGTGAGAACCGATTCTGAGCTCCAGAGGGAGCCAAGTTTGGACTGTGAGCTAAGGTGAGAGTACAGTATGCTGCTGATGATTCAAGTAAAAATCATTTTTCTATTGTAAATTTAAATAAATATAAATAAAATGTGTTTCTGTAAAATATTCCTTCTTTTTCAGCTACAATAGTCAGTTTTTTTCCACAAACATGCTCATTTCTAAGTGTGTCCAAACTTTTGACTTGTAGTGTTCATGTATAATTTCAGTGTATTTACTGTAGATTAAATTGTCTGTGTCACTGTCACTGTTTATTCACTGGGGAGGATGTCAAGACACGTCCAAATAAAAACCTAAGGCTCAACTGAAGTCATGAGTTACTAGGGTTAAGTCACAGACACATTACAAATCTTCTGTCACGTCAAGTCGAGTCCTGATTTGTGACTCGAGTTCAAGACGTTTGCCTCAGTCACTGTAACTAACCTGAGGAGTCAACAACCTGTGACTTCAGCCTCCACTTTTACAGCAACCTGACACTGATTTGAAAGCATGTGGTACTAATATGTAGACATGAAGGTAATCTGAGTGTGGAAGAGATTAAAGTCCAGACCAAAAGCAGACTATTCTGCAATCTGCAACCTCTGGGTTAGCTAAACATCACGAAGACAGTCAGTGCACAGACTTACACTACTGTATGTGTGCAAGCTAGTGGAGTGAGATGAGCTGCAACACTGCAAATCCACTTTAAAATGACTGGTAGCCAACAGAACCTCATCCAGCACAGCAGGTGACTGACAGCATAACTCCTCTGCCCATAATGTGTTTATAGAGACCAGATATGCAACTCATTGTGCCTGAAACATCCACCGGTTGAAATGAAACTGTTACGTTCCAAAGAACATCTCTGATTTTTAATAACGACTACTAACGAGTCAAACACGTACTTGACTTGCACTCGTGTCCAAATGACCAAATTCTTAGCTACCTCACAGAAAGCAAATCTAAAGTCAAGCTGAAACCAACAGAACCTGGACAAATCACACATAAAACTGTTTCCACCGTCAAGAAGAAGCATCAACCTGAACAACACACTGAAGTGCTGGGCGGTAATCTTTAGTGTTCTGCTGGTAGATGAGTCCTGTGAGGATACCGACAAACACGGACCACAACCAGCAGTTTGTACAGTTTCTATGTGGCAACAGATGTTCTGAAAATACCAGGAAAGGACGAAAGAGCTTTGTGATTGTAGCGCGTTTAGAGGGAACAGGAGCTGAAGACAGTTTGGAAAACGAAGCTTTGCAATGTTAGGTAAAACAGCTTCTCCACTGGGCAACGTACAAATGATGTTTGTGAAGAGCATCAGTCAAACACTACTGTGGAAAGGACGTCTCAGGTAACAGTTAGGCAGGCAAATCCAGTAAAGATCAGCACAGAGCTGCATGCGTTGGCCTCAATCCTGATCCAATATATCCTCTCACAGCTCAGCTTCCACATGTGTTAGTAACATGACTTGTAACCACACATAATTACACAGTGCAATAATAATATGCTAACCTTTGGCTTTGGAGGAGAGACTGTGTTAACTGACATTAGAGCAGACGAGAAACTATGTTAAATCCAGTAAGACCAGTGTGCAAACTCTTCACATGACAGATCCTGTTATACCTAGTTTAACAGGGGCTCGGTGAGCCGCTTTAGTTGGAATGAATGATCCATAGTGTTTGGATTTTTCATCCACTGTTCATAAAATGAACCGTTTCATTCATGAAACAAGATGGAGCTTCTGCTCGAGCCCCCTGTGTGGAGAAACCTGTCTGGTTAAAAACTGCTTTCAGAAATAATCATATGCAGATGCACAAATTTCCAGGCAGTCATTTCTGTACACACATGGACTGTTTCACGTAGACGGATCATCTGGTGCTCTCTCATAATTCAAAAGTATTGTTTCATTAAAGAAACCGTACCAGGATTCCGATGTCTGGCTGTGACATATGATGAACACGAAACAGGCAAAACTGATTAAGAGGAATGGAACTAGAACAAATATGAGCCGTGAAAAAGTCACAGTTACAGAAAAGCAGAGAGAGAAAAGAGACGAGATGTCGACAGGAAGGAGCTCGGAGATTCCTCTGAGGCCCGTACACTAAAACTATTTATTTAACCCGGTGGAGGTGATGTTGGCAAATGAGTTCAGCATGCTCAAAGTTCAGAACACCAGGCAGCCTCTTTCCCTCCACACGGTCGTCACTGACCCCCGTTGTTGCTCTCTTTCGTGTTTATTCGTACTGGCTGTGAAGAGCTGACACTGAATGATGACGACATGTGCTGTTAACTGAAGGTCCTGACAGTGGCTGAGAGGCAGACTGTGGATATAAAGATTTTAGAAAAGCAGACGACCGGGGTGTAAATGAAGTAATTAAGTGGTTTGAGTCACTGTTGACTCAGCACCTTGAACCAGGAAAGTGTCCACAAACGTCTCATACGGCTTTCTTAACCGGGACACAAACATGTGAAAGATCCACAATGAAAAGCTGCAACACGCAGCAGTGACACTTTCCCTCTTTTCATCTTTGATCTGAAGAGGCTGAGACACCACTCAACAAATCTGTTAAATGGGTTCACAAACATTTTGATGTTACCGTGAGTAAGGCTTATTTTTCATTCATCGTTCTTTGCTGCAGTTAATCATTAACACAAGAGACGGAAGACGGGTTTACCTTGATACTGCTGAAGCAACATCAGAGCTGTGGTGAGGAGCCAAAAGTAAGTGACGTCCATGCTGCTCGTCCACCCGGTGTCCAGCTGAGGAATCTGCCCAAGCACCTCTGTCTTCACCTGCACTAAAACTCCTCACAGCAGATTCCTTCTTCCAGTCATAAAAAAACAGAGGAGCAGAGCCTAAAGATATTTACCACACCTTTCACCCACAGAGAGAAGGTGTCCCGACGAAAAGGTTCCTGAAAAATGTCCCTTTGATCCGGTGAGGTCGATGCTGAGATCTGCAGCAGCTGCCTCCCAGGTGCAGCCCCAAGCTCAACACTGGCTCAGGGTGTGGAGCTGGTTTCCAAACAGTGGGAGGACAGAGTGACTCGCTGGGAGCACAGTCATATGGAGGTGTATCATAACAAATGCAAGAGAGGAGGATGAGGAGGCGGAGGAGGAGGCGGAGGAGAGGCTGGGTCTTTAGGGAGACATCACCACAGCATGAACATCATTAATCACAGCTTCCACTGCCTGTGGGAGACCTGTGTCGTTCTCTTGCGCTCGCTGTGTCTCAGTGAGGAGCTCTGCTTTTCCTTTTCTCCTTCAAGTCTCCCCCTCTTCATCCAGGAACTCTTTGCAGCCTGAGTCCACCACACGTGGAACAATGCTGCATCTGTCTGATCTCTCTGGTATTTAATGATAAACTCTAAATCATGGAACTGAGAGCTTTACTGTGCTGTAGATAAAGACATGATGCTCGCTTTATGAAGGTAAATGATAGGAGTTTGGTTGTTGTGCTGAGGTGTCCGTACAGTGCACAGACCTACTGCTGCTGATGTTTAGATAAATTAAAAAAAGACCTTACAATCTTAAAAATTTAATCACAACAAAAGCAAACTGTAACTCTAACCCTTTAAGACAAGAGTCCACAGAATACGAGCAGCAGCATTGAAACTGTCACGTATGCAAAGGCACAACAAGAAGCTAATGCAGAGATTTCCTCCATTGAACCTACTGACTCCTGCGTGAGAAGACGTGAGAGAACTTTATCTCTGCTACAACACGGACACTTATCAAAGACAAGTTTCATTAAGACAAGTGTCTGCAGCAGCAGCATCCAGGTGTGAATGTGAAGCCTTTCCTTTAGAGAAGTCCTTTCATTCAACCCGAACCCGGAGGAGCTAGAAGAGCACAGTGAGAGGACACAGAATGTTATTTCCTCTTCCTGAAGGTGGAGGTGTGCCGTTCTCTGTTTCTCTGCTACTTTACTATTTGTGTTGGAGTTGCCTGCTGTCTTTAGGAGACTATTCTGAGATCATCCGGAACAAAATCCTGTCCCCTGAGCAGGAAAACGGCAGAACCACAAAAGATGGACTCCTGGTCCTGTCTCTCTTTTATCTTTTTTTGGGCCCAGTTTAGGGGAAGCTGTCTCTCTCACAGAGGCCGTGGTGGTAAACCAGATTCGTAAAAAGATTAACGAGGACAATCCAAACATCTGGGAGGCAGATTCTATGGTGAGCTCCTGAAAGAGTCCTTTGGTCGGGTTTCCCCAAAATTGCTTGACCAGAACTCATGAAATTTCCTTAAATGAGCGGCGTGCCCTGAGATTCAAATAGCACGTTCTGTGGGGAGGATGTGAGTTTCAACACCATGAAAGGAAGCAAGTCATTTACTGTATATCGGAACTGCATTTAACGTCTTCACCTCTTGTTGAGGATGTGGAACTTGTTTCATGTCATAATGGCTCAAACTGAGACTATTCCTCACCTTTTTATCTGCACATGTCAACGCAGCATCATTAATCTTACAGAAAATGTGTGGTTGAGATTAGTTTTAGTCAGCTGAAAACACTTGGGTTAAGGCAGGGTTGTGTTCACTGTTAACATATAAAAGAAACCTTCATTCCAGGTCTGTTATTGGAGGAGAACTCTGGTACCGGTCCATCCATCTTGTGCCTTTGGTTCCTCTTACTGGACCCAGTTGTTGTACGTAAAGAAGTTCTAGTCGTTCCAGCACAGAACTCCTCCTAAAACCACAATTCGTCACACAGTTATAAAGTGAGAAAGTCAGCGTTACAAACATGGTCAAACAAACCATATCCACGTGTTTATGTTTTAACTGAGACACGACAGCACGTGCATGTTGTTCTGCTGTCATATAACACTGTACTTTACTTTGTACTCGCGCAACTCGTTTCAGCAGTTTCACTCCTGCTTTTGTGTTTAGATAATTAAAACAATGGACACTAACCATTGTGACTCCTTCATGTCTCCAGCTCTTCAGGCGTTGAGTTACGGTGTCAACGCGGACACACATACGTTCACACATGTGTGTGTTAGTGTGTAATGTGTCTTTGTCTGAGTGTCTGCTTGCTATTTAGCCCACTTCTCATCAGGTCTGCAGGGGATGTAATTAAAGAGCAGAGGGAAACTGGAAACAACAGGCTGCTGCTCCTCTTGTCCAGAGATTCAGTAATTCTAGAGGTGAGATAATGGGACAGAGCTAATAAAAGAGGAATAAGTAGAGTGAGAGAGAGAGAGAGAGAGAGAGAGAAGCACCAGACAACTGACATTAAAAACAGATGAAAGTACGTTTGGGTTTCATACGGTGGACAACAGTAAAAAACAACATCCAGACAGTCAGACAGGAAGGTTTAATGAATTCAAACCTGGTGTGAACATGATGAGGGCAACATAACTAAACTCCAGCTCAAAGGAAAACTAAAGACACATAACTGAGTCAGTATCGACTTACAACAGTAAAGTGACAGAAGTACTGACAACGACCCAGCAGAGAGTGGATTGATGCAGCTGCCGGTCAGCAATGGAGGATGGAGGAAGGACAGGTGAGAGGCTGAGGAGGTGTGTGAAGGCCGGTGACTGGTGTTTCTGAATTTCCAAACTGCATAATTATGCTCTAACACACATACTGTATCTCTACCGCTAACAGCATAATCACTGAAACATAGCTGCTGCTGCTCAGCTGCTAATTAAACGTCAAGCTCATTAAACTAAAACTGTCAGAGTTTTTGTTTTTCACTATGACATTAAAATAAAAACAATAGATCTGTAATGTAATCAGTTATTTGTGCAGCCTCATAGAAAAAGAATAATGGAGAGATTGTTCAGTGTAGCCGCAGTTTCCAGTCCATTTATCTGACTCCAAACACCCTCTGCTTACTGGTATCTCAGCATTTCTTTCTGTCCCTGGTATGATGCTGTGGACTGAAGACAAATGTCTGATCTGATCATCATCATCATTACCGCTTTGTGTTAAAGAAGCTAAATGGTTCAGTTAAACCCTGCAATTAGACAGACCCCTAATGTGTCTTTACTGCAGGAATCATGTCTGCCATCAGCCACATGAAGAAGGAGAGATAATTCAACCACAATAACAGGATGGGTTTTCGCTGTAATAGAATCATCAAATATGACGTAAAAAGAAATTACACATGGAAAAAAAAGAAAGAATAAAACGACCAGAAGTCATTTCTGATCCAGCCTCAGTCATTAGGGCTAAAACATTTTGTTTTTGTGCAAAAAAAAAAGTGGTTTCATAAAAGCTGAGGAATAGATAGATGCTATGAAAAGATGAAAACACTAATGAAACAAATGAAAAGATTCTGTGAGTCTCATGTTGTCACACACCAAATAAAGAGAGCTGCAAAAAATCACAAACTTTTCACAGGTTCTAAATGTTGAAAACACTTTCTGCACCAGGGTCCATGTGACTGACACAGCCCCGAGCACGTCCATGAAACAAGAGGCGTTCACAGTTTGCTAAAGTTTAAATAATGAGTTTGGTTCTGTTTCTTTTCTGCAGTCTTTGTGAAGAGGTGACTGGGAAACACTGACACTTTGTCCATTCAGTGCTGAAAAATGTCTCTGCTAGAGACAAACGTTTGGCAACTAGATAAAACACTGCGCAGAAAACGCTCAGCATAATTAATCAGAACATCTTCAGCTTCAGCTCTTTTGGAAACACTGAGAACAATGAGTGCAACGTCGTGCATCAGAGCAGCTGATAAATGATGCTGCACAATGAGCGCTCACACAGTGTGGAGCTGTGAGAGCATAAAAGACTTAATGACCTGTCTCTGGTTTGATTGGATATATGTTCGATCTGATAGTAAACTATTAAGATAAGGACCTGTGTGTCAGTGATTTATAACATTAGCAGAATCTTTTTGTTTGTACCAACCCTCTCATACGACCAACGCTCTCTCACATGTCTGGAAGCAGGCGTTTGTTGAAATCGTTCCCCTTTCGACGTTAGGCACCAAAATGGTTAATGTTAAAACGAGCTTCATTAGACATTCGTCATGTGATAAACATGATCTATATAAAGCTGTTTTCTACTGGACTCAAACTCTGGTCTCCTGTGTGAAAGTCTTGTTGTGCCACCCTCCTCTTGACCAACTTTGAGGGTCTTAACAGCTCTTTACCTTCACTGTAGCTGTAGAGGACAAAGGTGCCATAAGATAAGTGGAAAAACGTTTCCAAATTGTGACGTGGACGTAGCATCAGAGGACGAATCAGGAGCCACGGGTATCGACAGCAACAAACCTCACAGCAACATGTCCAGTAGTTGTATCTGTGTTTTTCAGCTTTCATGATCTAAGATGATGAAATTTACAGCAAATCTGCAGGAATCACATTTTCCCACAATGAGCAATGTTAAATGAAGGCGTGACTAACAGCTGCTTTGCATATGTGCAAAGATTGTGGTTAAGATAAAATATTGCTGTCCTGATGAATTTACACAGCCTCCCTGGAGTCAAATGGTAGAAATGTATGAGGAACTATGTAGACGCATTAGTAAAGGGAACAAACTGAAGCACTGATCCTCTGTCAACTTATGGGAACAAAAAGACTGAAAGTTTCTAATCAGTAATCAGAAATGTTGAACTCTCTTTACAGTAATAAGAGGAAGGATCCCTCTTCCATGACAGACAGAAATAAATATGTACAGGACAGAACAGTTTGGACAATCAGGACGAAACATTATAGATATACATGAAAAATATGATCCAGAAAAGAAAAGATCAGAAAAACATGAGCTCCATCCACCGCGAAGAGCCACAACTCATGCAAACCATGTAAGAGAAAGGAGAAAATACACAGCAGGAAAGAAATGATCCATAAACATCCGGAAAGAGGCACCGACAGTCAGGGGGGAGACGGAGGTTCTGATGGTCTAGCACAAGGAGGCTGAGGGAAAGAAGAAAATCTGTGGATCCTCACATCTGAGAGGTTAAAACCATTTAGTTGAATAATGACTTCAGTGAATAATCTGTAGATGTCAACTTGTTCTCTCTGTGTGCACAGGTGAGAATGTGAGTGTCTGGCTGTGATACACTGCTGACGTGTCCAGGATCGACCCCCACATCTCACACAGGGTCAGAAAAGCAACAAGGGACAGAGGAGTGAAAAGAAACACAAACATAAAAGAACAATGAGAGTGATAAAGAATTATCATCACTGTCAGTCCTCATTCCCCTCATGGATGGGCAGGACTCACACTGTTTGATGCCCACTGGCAGAAAGGATCTTCTGTGGTGCTCTGTGGAGGATGATTTCCCTCACTGATAAATATTCTGTCTGCATGATGAACTACAGCGAGTTCTCCTCGGAGGCTCCAACAGATGGTCTTCACTGGAAAAGACGACTTCTTCTAAGCTACTGAGCAGTTTGAACATCTCTCTTGAATCACAGCTTCACACAGACATGCACACAAACGATCTGTGGCTGTCTGGGTGTGTATAATTACCCTGCACTGTTTAAATGAGTTTGCTTCGATCCAGGAAGTGCTCTTGCCAGTTTTCTGGCTTTGTTCTTGCTGCGTTTCTATCATGAGCCAGTGGGATTCTGCTGGAGAACACACCACATCATACAGTCTGAGGCTGGGACCAGACGCTTCTGGTCTGAAGCCACCGCACGACACATCTCCTGCCCTCTGAATACCAAACGCCCACCTAATCCCTCAACCCACAACCCCGACCCAGAACTTCCCCAAAACACCTCTTAAAAGTCACCCCCATCTGAAAGTGTATGAAGGCACTCGAACTGTCAGAGCTTGGGTAAGGATAGTGCTCCTTAAACATTCGGCTAACAAGAGTTTGAAACAAAGAGAAATAACGGCTGCAGGTCCGTGACAGGGGGCAACTCTGGTGTCATACAGGTAACTGTGCAGTATCCGTACGTAGTCGGTCTGACTTACAACCACGACGACACACTGGTTCACGTAGGGGCGTGGAATCATCCAGTGGTACGTGGTAGTGGCAGTTTTGTGCAGCTGAATGAATTCCAGGTCATTTTGTTGTGTGCATTAGGGGATAAAATGGACAAAAAAGGAACCAGACAAGAAAACTAAAACTAAACGATGCAGCCAATGAGTTTCTCTAAGGAGCCAACACATTAATCTGGAGTAGCGGTGATTTAAAATGTGTACTTCCCCACAGAAAACTCTGCTGCCATTAATAGTATCTGTGAAGGTGTGGGTTTAGGATTAGGACCACACAAACACCAAGAAAACATATGCGTCCAGTAAATGAAAGCTGAGCTAATGTTAATACTGGAGACCAGAAATCATCTGCTCCGTATTTAACTTGTTTCTGTTTGGTTTGATGCAGTGATTAAGATCCATTATGAGGTGAAGTGTTCAGGGGCGAAGCATGAATGTTATAATGAAGAAGTTATACTGTTTGGATTTGTCACGTTTGGTGCTTGAGTTTCACACGTGTGAAAGCTGAACACTAAACGTAGCTACAACATTTTCTATAGACTGATAGAATAAGTGCAAACCAACAAACTTCACTGGCTTTGTATAAGTGTAGACTCATTCTGCAGCTCATGTTAGGTGCTGAGCCTCAGCTTCCAGTGGTGAGAGAGGCCCCGGAAACTCATGAAGGTATCCGGGTAAAGCCTAAAACTAACCCCACTTAAGCCTAAGATTAACCCCACTAGATCTGCTCTTCCATTTGCCTTTTTGTTCGGGTCAGTCACTGACAGTTTAAAGACTAATGAGCTGAAATTCCACCAGCACGTCAGGCTTGTTATACGCGGAGAAAACATGGACCATGTTTACACCAAGAATGTATACTGTACATTTCCCTATACACATCTGTCATACTAATCCCAGCTTACACTTCTGAAACTATCCAGACTACTCCAGAAACAGATTACCATCAGACCGGGGGGGGTCTCTTACAGCTCTGCAGAACGTCTTTAACAGCACACATTGGAATACAGAATGTTCCACGAAGCAGCTTCCTGAAAAGGAAGATTGCACAGAGAGGCCGTAACAGCTGGGACAGATCAACACCTCCACCTGCAACGGGATCGTGGACTCGCTCACTGGTAGATTACACAGTGCTGAGCCTGTCTCCACCCGTCCTAACAGTAGACTATCACAGGTTTCATGAAGATGCATGTTGACCACACACCACTCAGCCTCCCTCCCCCATCTGCCAATCAGTAGGTTTTTAGAGACTTCTAGAGGGCACATGCTGATCACACACCACTGACCACAAAAGCACATCAACGCCTCCACTTTCTACGTCGGCTGAAGGTGCTGAGCCTTCCTCCACCCGTCCTCACCACCTTTCACACACACTTAAACTAAGCAGCTTTGTCTCCTCATTCCCTCCTGGCTACGTGCAGGTGTCCTTTGACCAGACACAAAACCCCCGTAGCAGCACTGTCATCTACTGTCTGGCAGCTGCCCAACATCAATTTCCCCAACTCACAGTTGCTGAGCCTGTGGATAGAGTGGGAGAACTCACATTGGTGATATTGTACCAGCTGTACACTGCAGCAGGAGCTTTTCAAGTTGAGTATATTCTCTGCAAATGACAAACGAATGCGAGTGTGATGGAGGTAAGAGGGTGGAGCTCGTTCACTCATTCACTTTCTCTTCACACAGAAAATCGTTTGTTTTGTTTAGTACTAGATAAAAACACAGAAAACAAATAAACATGTTGCTTTGAATCTATGTTAAGTTATTTGACCACAATAAGGCAGAAAAACAAAAGTATGGTCACATGGTCTGAATCTATTCTTGACATATCGTTTTAGATTCAGAGTCTTATTTTTCTGTATTTCAGTCTTTGGTCGGAGGTTTTTACAGATGACTCACTGACAATATGTCAAACTGCTGATGTGCTTTATATCCACACTGCTTTTCATGTTTTGACCAAACAACAGTATAGATTAAAAGGCTGTGAGTTTGAGGTCAAAGGTCACAGCCATAAAGTTGTCACTTTGATGGAAGCAGTGTTTTTTTGTGTCTCTGGTGAAGCTGTTAGTGAAACCAGGCGACTGAAATGGAGAATCACAGCTGAAGCTTTGAACAAAGACGAATCTAATGTTTGATGGCAAATAAGAAGACAATCCTCCGACAAGCTGAACATACTGAACACAGTTATTAGACTCAGAGATCAGTCCAGGTGTTGACACTGTGAGCATTTATCTTCAATAGATCACTGAAATCAGTAACATAAAAATATCACACTTAAACACACGTTAACCTGCCTTCCTCACCCACTAAAACATAAACCATGTGACATCACTGACCAGTTTCTCCATCCATTTTCTAACCTTTCACCTTTTTTCCTGCCCCTGTTTTTATTCTCCTGTTTCACTTACGCTCTGGAATGAACCCGACCCCCCCATAGCAACCTATTCCGCTTCCTTCCTATAGAGGGCATATACAGGAGGTCTGATGTTTGTTTCTCTTTGTTTCATCCCTCCCCATCTCTCTCTCCTCCTCCATCCCTTCATCCCAGAGTGAGAAGGCAGCTCGGTTTGCTGTTTTGAACTCAACACATACACAGATGT
Source organism: Ctenopoma multispine (assembly GCA_034779795.1). Classification (NCBI taxonomy): domain Eukaryota; kingdom Metazoa; phylum Chordata; class Actinopteri; order Anabantiformes; family Anabantidae; genus Ctenopoma; species Ctenopoma multispine. The sequence continues at coordinate 18,443,077 of JAUYWH010000016.1, read as the reverse complement.
ACTTTGTATGTTCAACCTGCAGAACACAGAGAGCACCGACACTCACCGATGATGTTTCGTCCTCATGTGAGTAGAGGACGGTTGAAAAGGAAGTGACAGTGCTAACTCTCTGGATATGAGGCTGCTGACTGAAAATAAACCAAGAACCTCTTGTTAGAGGCTCTTCATACAACATGCAGGACCGTTTCTCAAGGTTCTATCACTTTACGCTTTATCATGTTACCAGAACTGAAAACTCTTGTGACCTGTCACTAAACTGACCACTGCAGCTCACTCTGACCTTTGACTTTCCTGTTTTCAACTCTCCTCTTAAAAGGAAATGTGACAAACTGAGAAAGTGTTTCTTTAATATTCATTATTCTCTGTCACATGATTCACAGTTCAGCAGGGGCTTGATGGGAAAACATCATGTGTATTGGAATTCCACAGATTTGTCTTGCGCACAGATCATTAGCTGAGCGGGAGAAAGAAATGTAGACGAGGGACAGAGAGACGAACCTAGACACAGAAGCTGAGAGGTCAAGAAACATGGGGAGAGGAAAGAAGCATTTTTCAGAGTAAAGTGAAAGTATGTGATGAGTTCACACCGTGAGGTAGCTGAACCAAATGCAGCTGTTTCCCAAGATGAGTGGAACAACCCAGTAGCTTTAAAAAAAATTTGTATTTGACCACTAATAATTCTTAGGCGTAGCTCTCCAGGTGTCCAAACCATTTCAACCCTGAGAGATTTTTAGTGTGACGTGTCCCACAAACTCTGACACACCCGACACAGGGGCTACTCCCTCATCACATGACAACATCATCATCATCAGAAAATTAAAGGATCTTTTATTTTTGCTCTGCAACAATGTTTAAAATGTTTTCTGTGCAGACTACATGTTCACCAACACTGACGTAGATTGGCCTCTCTGTATGTGCAGAATCAGGAAAACAGAGACACCAGATTCAGGCTCTACAGATTATACTGTATTCACATTACATTTCACAAACGTTTCCTCCATGTTCCCCAATGTCTAAACACAACACCCTTTTCTAAAACTACAGAAACACAACCACACCTTCTCACTTCAAAACTCAAACTTTCACACCAAAAGAGCAGCTCGAAGCTTCCAAAAATGTAA
>JAUYWH010000016.1:18395235-18441476 GCA_034779795.1 Ctenopoma multispine | reverse complement strand
GTGGTCACAGCATTAGCAACAAGTGTCTTCAATTTTGAGTCGTTGTGTGTAATGAATGACGACAGGTGTGTTCATTGGGTTCAGTTAGTGCTGACTGTGGCAAGCATTTTGCATCACATGAGCTTTCATTTGAGTGAGTCAGTTGCAGAGTTCTTTTGCAACTTGTGTTTTAGCAAGGACAAATGTGTTTACATTTCTGAGAACGGAGGATTGTGTTTTGTGAATTGTGTCTTCATGTGAAATGATGTTGAAAATGATGGCTAGATTTAGTAAATGTGTTTAGACAACTAGTCATTTGGTTTAGAGGATTGGCTTTTGTGTTTTAGCATTTGAGAAAAACTGTAACGTCAATGAGGATAAAGACTGTTCAGAGGTCACATGGTGCTACAGGAACCTCCATCATGGAGGCTAACTGAGCAACACTGTTGTTAACCACACCCACTGACACCTTATCCTACATATGTTTAACTGCTGAACTACTTTAACTTACAAATAAAAATTCCCACGAGTATTCGCACTCATAGCATCAATCACCAACTCCAGTCACCGCGATATAATTTGTGTCCAACCATCATAAGAAAACAATGCGTCATAGCAACCGAGTCGACCACACCTACTCCCGAGATAAACGTTTTTCTTCTTACTCAGAGTTGTTCTGAGAAGTTTCATAAATCACTCCGAGGGCAGGACTCCTGTCTAGGACTTCTCAGGCTACTCTGAGCTCTGAGAGTTTACTGAGAATGTTGGTGAACATGGCCCCAGGTTATCTTTGGTTGCTTTTTACCAACGTGGACGTGTAGACAGTGGCTCCGTCGTCAGCTTCTTTGTTCACATCCTTTGTGTATGTCTGGAGGTTAACCAGTAGGAGGCAGACGAGGGTCTGATCGTCAGCAGACATCATAAGTGGCAGGTATCTGGACACACTTTTCTTCAACTCTTCAGGCTGTTGTTGTGGCTGCTGCACCGCTCGTACATAAGATTGCAGTTGACACTTCAAATCAACGCAGGCTATGCAAGGTCACACGATGCACACGCACACATACTGAAGAAAGTACATCCGCAGCCTTACTTCCTTCATATTACGCCACACACTTCTGTCTGTCTCACTGTAGATGGGAATGAAAGGGGAAATAATAGCAGTGGGGATAGAAGACTCAAATCCACTTAGGTGTTGTCTGACATGATGTCGGCTTCAACGAGGCTCCTGAGTGGGGACATCTGGAATACCTCAGCAAACGTACCTCTAGACAGGCTGTCGAGGCATCTGACACTGGGATCCCACACTGAAGCAGTGGAATTCAGCCTCACCTCTTTTCATTAAATGACTCGGGACCAACTGAAAGTCCCCCAGCAGCAGCCTGTCTGACCTGTTCATCCAAACAGCTCCTGTGCTTTCAAACCACAGACTTTTTTCAGATAATGTGACATTAAAATGAATTTCAGGAGTCAGGAGAGTGTGTGTCTCTGAAACCACCCCCTCTCCAGACGCTGTGTGATAGATGAGCTGGGACCCTCTGTGCTATCACTCGACTCCTGGATACTAAAAGGAAGACGGGACAGTGTCGAAAGAAAAGCTGAGGAAACCACAGCTGGCTCCATCCCGGAGGTCAAACAGCAACGCATCCTCCAACCTAAACATTTTGATCTACCTTCTTATTACGTGGTTGTTTTTTAATATTAAAACTGAAGATGTTGTTTCTATTATTCGAAGTAACCACCATTAACATCGACGTTCTATCAATCAGCTCCAAGGGGTCATCACCTAGAATGCTTTTCCACATATGCTGAGCAATTGTTGGCTGCTTTTCATTCACTCTGCAGTCCATCGCATCCAAACCAAACCTCAGTAGGGTTGAGTTCGGGTGATAGTGGAGGGAAGTCATCTAACACGTCATTTATCACTCTCCTTCTTAGTGAAACCGTCCTCGAGCAGCTGGGGAGTGTGTTTCTGCTCATTATCCTAATGAAAAACTAGTCTCACTTCAGACTGCATGATGTGTGAGCTGTGCTCATTAGCTGTTCCCACACCATCATACCTTCTCCTCCATGCTTCATGGTGGGAACCACACATTAAGAGAACATCCATACACCGTCTCTCTACTGATTGACACGTGTGACTGACAGTTGGCTGCCTGCTGCTCTCTCCAGCTCCTGGAATCTGACTTTCAGAATTTCTGTTTAGATTAGAACCATGTTTACTCTCTCCTTACGAAACTTGATGCCAGAGGACCATCCCCCAGCTTGACAAAGTGGTCAGTGTTTGATGCTTTGGGAATGAGAAGAGTTTGGAACTTGACTGGGGTTTGGCTTCAAACTGGCTCCACCATAAAACTAACAATAATAATCATAACTGAAACTTTATTAATCCTCTGGAGGATATTCGTGTGGACAAGCAGCTACATTAAAGCACCAAGGGATCAGTGTCCAGGAACACTTCATTGACCTACCAGCTGGTCCCCTGATCCATCACCCAGTGCTGAGTGATATCACACTGTGCTGCATCTTTATACACTGACGACAAGCCAGAAGACAAGGTTCTAAACCTTCAATCAACCTCTGTTCACATCTTAGAGCTGTTAAATCCCTTTAATGACAAACCACACAGCAGCAGCAGCATCGCTGTCTGCAGAAAAGAGTTTACAGAATAAAAATAAGATTTTAAAAAGTTAATAAAGAGCCACAATCAATTACAACCCTCAAAGACACATCAACTTGACATAGTTCAGAGATTGAAGCTACTTTACACACAATACAGACGTCGTACAGGTTTAGTTAGGATGAAATAAACTACTTTATGAATACAACTACACTACACAATGCAGTTTGTGCAGCCATGTGTCTTACAGAGATGCAGCGCTGTCATTGTCAGACTGCACAGATTTACTGAGGTTTGCAACCAACCTTTAACCTAAATCAGACGGATCCAGTTTATTCGAGTTGATTTCTGTCTGACAGCTCAGAGAGCAGTGACTGTAACCTCTGAGCTGACAGAGAGAAATTATTAAAGACCCTAAGAGACTTTTTTCAGTGTTCGTGTTCTGTTTGTCACACCAGCATGAGGACCGATGTTGTCCACCCTCAGGCTGAACTCAGACAAGTGACTGATAGAATAAGTGATTTACGACACTCTGGCACAGGGACTTATGGATCCTTCCACTCTGGGCAGAAGAAAACAGAAACTGATGGTTAGTACAACTCATGCCTCACTACACTATCATGAACACCGCTGGCTCCATGTGGACAACGGTAGATCAGACAAAGTCCTGACATCCAGAGTCCAAGCTTCATGGCTGAAAGCCTCAAAGGCTTCAAACAGCTCCCTGCATCTGTCCTCCGAGGGTTTAACCAAAGATCACAATGACTAACTTACATAGATGTGTGATCGACTGCAGGCGAACTGTACATTCACAGAAATAAATAGAAGAAAACCACACAGTAAACAGTTTGTGGAGGATAAAGAACAATAGCAAAAAGTTATTTATACAAAGATGAAGTCTTTCAACTAAAATCACTCACAATGATGTTGAACTGCACAGTTGCTGCATTTTTCCATCCTGCTAATTTGAATCATTTATAAGTTAAGAAATGCTCCTGTATCATTCTTTTTCAAACTAAACTGTTTTATTCTAATATTAAAGTAGTAAAAGCACATTTTATGTGTTTATATTCTGGTTATTGTGCAGATGTGTTGAACTAATTATGACTAATCTCAGGATTTTTCCTTCTGATGTTCAAATCCTCTGTTGTTACCAATTATAGTAAAAACCTGTTAATTATATACGATACGAACATAACCTTTACAGAAATGAAAAGTGAATAAACGTTTTCTAAAATCCTTCAATAAATTAACAATTGTTCTTAAAGTCAAATGTTAGAAGAAGATTAGTAGAAGAATACTCCAAACTGAAGCTACGTTAAATGTGTTTAATGAGACTCACATGATTTCACAAACAGTTTTCATTCAAATGAAGTCAAAGCAGAGTCCTACAAACCAAAGAGTTTGCAAATGTCTTCACTAATGACTAAATGTTCTACATGCACCGAACGCGTACTGCTAATAACCGGAGGACACTCCAGGTTTGGACTTTACAGTTGGAGCTTTGACCCGACTCTGTTGGGCCCTAATTTCAATTGTGAAACACAGAATTTGTCTTTTGCTGCCTTTTGGGTCATTAGGTAATTTTCATGCTTGCAGTAATAAAAACTCCTGCAGATATTATTGGATTTAATGAGAAAGACCTCACGCGTGATGGCCGCAGCAGTTTAATCAAATCAAAGACAACGAACTTCATTCTACCTTCGGTCTGTTTGCACAGCGAGTGCTGAGAGCTCTATAAGGTAGTCCTTCGCTCTACTGGCCTTTATGTTCATGGAAAAGGATTCAGTTACGAAGAAGATACTGAGTGTGATTATGCTTCAAAGTTGGTTGACAGACTGGCTTGAGGTTTAAGCAAATGCAGAAGGTTTTGACTTCCACAGCTTTTCACAACTCAAACCAAATGTCAGCGTGCTGTTGAGGAGGACAAACCTGATACTGATGTTTGGACTTGAAGTGAATTTTATCTCATACATGTGCTTCACCACATGTATAACGTATCTGACAAACAAATGTGGACGATTTGTGTTGATTTTCAGGTTCTCCAGGGATTTACTGTACATTTTTTCCACCACCCACATGCAGTTGACAAGAATGTCAACTTTCTGGATGCCTCCAGAAACAACGTTCTGATTGCTTGGATACTCCACAGACCTCGCTGTCAGATTCCACTACACACTATTTCATAGCTAAAAAGTCTGTTTGGAGGTCTGTGCACTGTCAGTAATCAGGTTCCTGGAAAGACGGAGCATTTTGCATTTTTGTATCATTCAAACCACAAACCACAGCATTAAAAGTCTGTTCACCCCTCACTGTATTTATTTAAATTGTAATTGGGATGAAATGATTATTTGTGCCACCATAGAAACGTACTATCACTTGCTGAATTAAAAAGCAAACCAAACAAAGAGATTTCCTCACTTCAACAGTAAAACGTACATTTTGCCTCAGTATCTTCAGACCACCAACCACTTACTCAGGGCTCGACTGTCCAGATGTTCCATTAGTACAATATGATATTTATTAAAAACGTCTTCTTAAGTGACTTTTCAAACGTAGATTTGTATTGTGAAGAGAACTATTAATTGTATTGTGTTCTGTTTCATCCATCCTGTCCTTTCTGCTTCTTCTGTCCCTGTGATGTGTTGTGTGGTGTGACACATTATAAGACCATAGAATAAGGCACAAAGACTAAATAGTTCATCAGTATTTACAGAGGATGTGAGTCCACACACACACACACACGCGCACACACCCGCACACACTCGCACACACGCGCGCACACACACACACACACACACACACAGTAGAATTGCAGAGCAGTTCTCTGACTGTCGCTCTTAAACGGCTCTTATCATCCAGGAGACTCCGGTGTTTAAACCCATAATGTGCGACTTGGTGTGTGATGGTCTGAAGGGTCATTAACATCTTGTTTGTAGATCTTATCTAGCAGGTACGTTCACACGAAGCTCTGGGTAAATAATGTGGCTACTGTTCGCGTACCACATGCTGTATATGCTGCAGCATGTAGAACATGTTCCACACAAACTAACGGGCTCCACGTGGATTCTGGTGACTGGAAAACATATTAGTCTAAATAACATTACAGTTAAACGTGAGGCTCCTAGAACAGCTACTGTACGTCTTTACATAAAAAACACAATACATTACAATTAAAGAACAACGTGGGAAGAGAGGACGGCAGGAAGGATGCAGACATTCCAGATGACAGGACAGAGACCATGTGGGGAGAGAAAGGAACGTTGTGTTCAGCATGTTCATTGACTGGACCAAGCCCAGAACAATTCCAGAATGTTCAAACCATTCTGGCCGAGGCTGACAAAGAGTTTTAGAATTCCTGGAGAGGTTCCACAACAGAGAGGATCCTGAACAGTGGAGGTTTTAATAACCTATTGAATTCTAGAACCCTTATTTATCTCTGTGGATGTCTTAGAGTTCTACTAAGTCAGGAGTTTTTCCAGAACCTGAAAGGTTCTGAAGTGTTGGGCAGCAGTTCCAGAACAACAGCAAAGCAATAAATAACATAGTGGGAAGTTGTCAAACAGCGGGGCAGGTTCCACTGTTGCAGAAGCCCGTCACTGAAGCTGTCAACAGGACGGCGTCACAAACGTTTGCAGAACAATTCAGTTCTAAAACCCGAGGGGGCGGGTGCTAGAACCTGGTGCTTTGGGTAAAGCTGTCTGACATGAGGATGTTCTTGTAGAAATTGTCAGTGCGCATGGAACAGTAACCCTTCACCTTGTCGATCATCTGGCTGACGGGGAGGATGGACGTTGAGGAGGAAGAGGAGTGGGGCTCCACCTCTGAAGAGGACGAGGAGACGCACCTGGGGTTGGTCTGATTGGAGTAACATTTATCTGCATCCAGAGAGCAAAGAAAAGAGGGACAGTAATCAGTGCATCACAAATCAACGGATGAGGCTGGAGATTTTCTGTGTTGTAGTTGTTGTACGAGCACAGTGACCATCTCCCAGTGTGGTTTACTGATGTGTGGTTTACTTCTCTGCTGTAAGGAAAATCTCCAGCCTTAATCTTTAACTGGTAAAACTGTTCAGACTCAGTGTAAAGTTGCAGTGAATTAAATCAAGTCATCACTCATTTTTTAAATCAGGTATTAGTATTATTACACATTCAAAAGCTTTAATTAAAGTGGTACATTTACCATTATTCCACAGTAAAAACACAAGAAGGTTTGAATTACATGGTTACATAGTTTAAATAAACTCATCAAGACAGTGAAGCAACAACGGGATCATCAGTGAGGGCAACACGTCCGAGCACCAAAACAGAGACAACACAATCTGAGGTCTGAGCGTAGAGAGCTGCCACCACACACTCAAACCTCAACAAACCTGCTGTGGAGAACACTCACGGGGGCCTTGAGCCAAAACAAACCATCTTCAAAATGTATTTGGGAAAATGAGGACCTTCCTACGATGAAGAGGGAGAGTGAGGAGCAGCTGGGGCCACTTCATGCCAGCGGATTATGACCATCTCACATCTATTCAAGACCAAATGAACACGACATACTGTACATGCAGATCTTCATCTGCCTGTGAGTGGTGTTCTCTCCAAAACTGGAGGTCAAAGGTCCAGGTCATCAAACAGGAGTCAGTGGACAGATAAGGAAAATCTGATGTCTGATCTGAATCTTTCTGCTTTCATCTGACAAATAATCCACACGTGTGCGTCATGACGATGAGGGTGAGGTACAACAGCTTCGTTAAGTTCTTTCCCCAGTGAAAGCTGCCATACATGCACCGAGGGAAAATGGGTTTAATGGCTATAAAGTGGTTTTTCTGATCATCTGTCTTTGATTTTCCTATTTCAAGTTGAATAATTACGCTAAGAGTTGTTCCCAAATGGGATTGGTTGGTTTGGCACTTTTCTTTCCCAGAGCCTCACTATTTCTAGGAGCCAGTGCATAATACAACTAGGCGCAGTTTATAGATAAGCCACACTGGGTTATGTCAAGACCGTGCAACAGCAGCCTCTTAGTGAAAGCATATTTCATGTTCTTGATGAAAAAAACGAGCTCTGGAGGTTGATATGTTTGGATATTATTTTGCTGGAGTGTTATTTGGACCATGACAGCCCTCAGCTAGTGTTATGGGTTTATCTGGACACGCAGTGTGTTTTTGTTAAAGTTGGATGGGAGAACAGGATGGGAACAATATGGAGAGATGAGGGCTGCATAAGTGTCTGAGATGCAGAGAGCCGTGGATGACCACATGGCTCTGTGGAGGCTGCCAATGAAAACTCTACGAAGCAGAAGGGACGTGTTTAGAAAGAGATTTTTTAACTCCAGAGAAAACCAGAACTGATAGTCTACATCCAATGGAAATAAAACCTTATGATCACACACCGATCAATACAGATGCACATTTAAAGTTGAGTTCTTAATAAAAATAAATAAATAAATTCTTAATAAAGAGGTGCATGATGGTGCTTTACTAGAAACTACAGACTTTCATTGTGCCAATACAAAACACCATTACAGTCGATGTTGGAGCAAACTTCATAATTCTGACCAATGGACTTTAGAAAGCAACTTAACAAGTAAAGAAGTAACGCAACGTATGATTCAGTATGAAAGGAGATGTTGACATTAACATCCCGAACCATCATATTTTCAGATTTTTATCTACTTGAGAATGTTATACTTGAGTCATTTCATCATGAAACCTGTAGAACCTGGACCGGTCAGTAGAGATAAACCTGCATTATTTAGGTCAGCACCTGCTGTCTGTGTGCCGCCCCTCTGGTATCATCAGATGCTGTAGAGTGACGCTCTAAAGCAGTAACAAAGGCTGTTCCTCCATCAAATCTTCTTCGACATGATAAATCAGCTCAGTCGCTGCTCTTTGATTAAACAGAGCGAGTCGTTCCTGTCGTAACTCTCAAACGCCTGGTTTGAGAAGCGACGGCTCCAGAGTCGGTTGCCTGCTTACACAGGTTATGACTGTACAGCTCCACACGGTCATGTTACAGCTGGTGCTGCTCAGTAAATCGAATTTTTCAAATGCCAGGTCATGTCACACAGGGGCATTTGTTTTTGGTTCTCTGGCCCACCTGAAGATGATGAACAGACTTTCTTCATCACCACATGACAGAGATGGAAACAGAGGGGGGGCAGTGAGGAGCTCAGCCTCTGTATTCTCTGGCCTCAAACATCTGGAAACCATAGAATAAGAGACCGATGCTGGCTCAGAAATGTTGTTGACTGACCTCAGACAGAGAACAAACAGAGTAGAAGGGCTTATAATCTGTGATTATTGTATCTGTTTCCACTGTAATCTGCAATTTATTTGATCAAATTCCTGCAAAGAATCTTTTAAATTACACTTAACGGTTACTGAAATGTTACCTTAGGTTCTAATCCACATAACGTGTATTCTTTTACTATTAGTTTAATTTAAAACATACTGTACTATACAAAGTGGTCCTTCTTTAGGACCTGGCTTTGAAGCCTTGCACCCCTGTGGAGTCCGACAGATTCAAACAGAGCCCAGGTACACTACAGAGGAAAGTTGAGAAAGGTGCAACAGACGCCACGTAGCGTCACCGTCATCATGATTTGAGTGGAAACAGAAACAGAGACTTTACTATTGATTATGTGGTTTCAGGTTCTCAGTTCTTTGTGCATGTGTTCCCATGACCCAGATACAGGGAAGAGGAAAACAAATAAGACTCAAAGAATGTCACCACTGTTGGTGTGTGGGAAAACAAATGTCCAGTCAGAGTAAATCAGGCACATGTTTCTGCTCGATATTGAACTAACGCTACTTTAATGTTGAAGTTTTAAGTATAACAGTTCCAGGTTTTTTTATGTTATCATCTCGCTGTTATCAGTAGACTGGCACTTTGGACAGACACTTTATTTTGGATGCAGTCGTCTATCCTGACTCTCACAGACACGCAGAAAGTTCAAATTGACCCTGAACCACCGGCCACCATTTTCTGCCGTTTAATATGTGTGTGGTAAAAATCACTCAGTTAGGAGGAAAGATTACAGTTAAATTCGTATAATGAAGATGTCAACACTGACTGCTCGCGTGAGACACGATGTGAACCACAAGTGTTGAAGAGATTCAGAAGTGAACGTCTATCGTGGGCCACTAATGCAAAATAGTTTCATGTGAGTTTGGAGCCGAGTCGGCTGCCAGACACCAATCAGCCGGGAGAAAATGAAGCCAAAGGACAAGCAGAGTTTAAAATGTGATGCGGTCACATCTCATCTGCCAGGAAACCTTGATTGAGTTTTGAAACACACTGGAGAGAATCAACCAATTTTCCACTAATTATAAAGTTGACTCTGTGGAATGCTGAAACCTTACAGCTTAATTCTCCCATGAAACAGTAGCCAGAGTAAAAGCAGCTACAGCCAACTTTAATGTTCCTCACGTGGTTAGTGTGTCAGCGAGACACTGAGCAGATTCCTCTCCTCACAGAGGCGTTGGGGAGTGATGCCGAACGCTGCCGTAAATCTCGACGGGTGGTTCCTGTGGCAGAGTTTTCTGCTTCAGTCTGTGCACCGCGCTCATACTTGTGGGCGTTCATGTCACCGCATCAGTGATCTGTACTGTAATCTGTAACTGTTGATTTTAGCTCTGAAATGTCAGAAGTCAACAGCATAAACTGCTCTGTTTGAAGACAGCTGGTATTTTTCAATAGGTTTTGGACGTCAGCACATCTATTTCTGCCAGAGAAGCAGGTCGAGTCCTATTAGAACTTAGCCAAAGCCCAGACCACGCTGTCCCTGATGTTACCTGTCATTGCTTAAATTGTTCCTGTAACTAAGGAAACTTCACAGAATGATTAATGTGTCCTGCGTTAGCTCAGACAGCCGAGAGGTGCTTGTGAAGTGCAGCTCACCGTTTCCAGATAGATTTGACCAAAGGAAACCTCCATTCAGAGTATTGAGACTCTACAGTGGGAGTTTCTAACAGCGTTCAGTCAGGTCCTGGTGGTTCCTGGGCAAACACACAGTGACTTCAGACTGTGAATCTGAGCATCTGAGCCACTGAAGACTTGCATGATGATGTTTAATATTTGGTCAATCATAGTTTCTTTTCAGTTCTATCTGGAGTAATAAACATTTTTGTCTGTTAGATGCCTGCAGGACACACGTTTCACTCAGCTTTATAAAAGCTCCTCATTCTCCTCGTTAGCTCTGCTGCTACCTAACAGCCAGAGCAGATTGATCCAGGTGGTCAAATTTACTGTAGTCATTTGTCTCTTTATCATGACAAAATGAAAATACTAAAGGTGTGTGTGTGTGTGTGTGTGTGACATGGGTAAGTCAGCTGGTGAGCAGAGCTGCACTTTGCTGTCAGGAAATCCAACCTAAAAGAACGAAGAGGAATTAAATCCTTTGCAGCTGTGCGACTGTGGGGATTCTTTAGCTCTGACAGATATAAAAGCTTTTTTTCATATTTATAAAGCCAATAAAACATTGTTGAAAAACGACTCCTTTTGTGAACAGACTTTTGCTTTGTCTCTGTGTTGTTTCTATGTGTCTGACACTGAGAAAGTTTGATTCACAGTAATTTCTCATGAAACTACACGAAGAGGTAAAACGTCATCTGTGCACAGTTCAAATGAAGCGGCAGTAAATCATTTCCTTTGGCTGTCAAATGTGTCGTTAGTGTTTGTATTATCTAAAAGAATAAAAAAGCTTGTTCACTCGTGATGCTGAAGAATAAGAACGATGTAGCATCTATTTGCACGTACGCAGTTAATGCGCTGCAGCTGACCAGCCGCTGATCACGTCCGCAAGCTGGTGGCAGCAGTCGCTCTTTAAAGACAAGACGCGTGGAAACACAGTCTGCTTCTTTATACAAATACGAATTTGAAATGTAATTTCTTCATCTGCATGAAAAAGACCTTGATGCCCACGTGTCATGTGATTCACTGAGCAAGTATCCACTTTGATATTAGGTGGAGTGAATTTTGGAATTAGATGGTTTTAAATGATTTTTGCGTTGAGGAGTTTTTGGGCGAGGCCTTGATGTGGAGCCATACTTCCAGATACTGTTCCAGAAGAAAACCACTTTCAACACTGCTAATTGAAAAAGTTAAATTCCAGCCTTGAAATGCAGCAGCATGTCATTAGTTGGTGTTTCAAGATGAAAATGAACTTGTTGTTTATCCAATATTTAGTTTTATAGCAGCCTCCGAAGAAAACCATTTCCCATGAGCCCAGACCGTAAGTGTGAAGGAAACAGGAACCAAACTGTCTGAAACACTTCAGTAACTGAACATGTAAATCTGATTTTTGTTAAGTGTTAAGTTAATTAATAAACCTAGTAATGGAGTAGTCTGTACTAAATCTAGAGTAAATCTAAAGTAAATATCTAAATATTCTCTATGGTGTATTTTACTGTTTTAAAGTGGGTGGGCTACAATAAATAAGCATTAGTACAAAATCCTGAAATTTATTTCTCTGCTTAAGGATTAAAATTAATTCAGCGTCATGTGGATAAATTATTATTAGAGTTATTTATTTGCATTTTGTTTTGTTGTGCTGTAATTTAAGGAGCAGATGTTCAAACCAATGAGAATCAGGTTCAGTTAATCTGACATCTTGTAATATTTGGACTCAGAACACAGTGTTTGACTTCACGCTGTTCGTCCTGAACATCTGGTGTTCATTGAAACGTGCAAACCCCAATTATTACATCAGTCACTGCTCTAATGTGAACCACAGCGTTAGCCTGTTACTTTGCTCTTATTGAAAATCCAAACAGACCACAGTTAAACTCACGTGTTAGCTGCTGTGGCGTGCTTGTTTCTGCACCTTGGGGCACTCTGAGTGGGTGGAGTTTGAGTTTGAGTCATGTATCAGTGGTGAAAACGGACTTCGTCCCACTCAGTGTGTCTCAGGCTACAAACAAACATCACGTGACATCACAGTGACGAGCCAATCAGAACACACACACACAAAGCTGCTGGTTTCCCAAAATGTCTCCAAATTTCAGCTTATTTTCAACTTTAACACAAATGCATCAACTTCCAAACCCACTTTGACCACAGGCATTTTGGGAAACACAGACTCGATCACATGATGCCGAAAGCAGGAAGCCAATCCACCAATCACCGTTAGCTTTACCTCAGTCGCCGCTCCGCTCCTGCTATTTGTTGGAAGAGTTTTCTACACACCAAGAACAGAACATCACAAAGAGAGAACATCACACAAGGTGCAGAACGACAAACACGGACAGAAATCATCTTCCACGGATTCAGAGTAGAGAAACTAATGTGCAGCTGGTGAGTTGAGGGTTCAAACACTGGCTGGATAAGTCTGTGACAGGAAATATGACATTTTCTTCCCATGATGCAGTTGGTGCCCTGACAAGAACATGAAGACATGACTAGATTCATTCCTGTCAGTTCTCATTTCTTTTTTCTTACTTAACCCACAGGATGGATAAAGTCAAATTCTAAAAGCAGTGTCAGGTTTAATTCCTGGGGTTTGTATTTGTCTGTGTGCTACTGTGATTATTCCACATCTCACTTCTCTAAGTGATGAGAGACTCGCTGGGCCAGAAGTTTTTCAGACAAGCTGTCTAAACACGGGGAACCGAGTGTGTGTCGAACCTGTGTTAGTGTGTCGCTTGGTGAAGGGGTTGAGTGTAGCCTTGGCCTTGGACGTCCAGTTGGCGGTGCTGGAGCTGAAGGAGCTGGAGGACAGAGACTTGCCCAGGTTGTCCGAGCTCACTTTCTTCGTGTTGTTGGTGGCCGTCTTACTCCAGTCTGCGACAAACAAACGAGCACAATAATCATCGATGAACAGCATCCTTACGTTTTCTCTACCTGCTTCTCGAGCTTCCTGCCAAGGACTCTACCTTGGATGCACATTACCTTCCCACCCTCTCAGCGGCCACAGACTGGGACACGGATAATTACACTGCCAGTGTGATTAATACAGAACACATGTGCATGAGCTGATTTCACTGCTGGTGTGACTTTAGGGTTTAGTTTCATGTGCATGCTGCAGGTTCGGGGTCTGTAAATATTACGATAAGAAAAAAATGTTCACACAGAGAGTCAGCAGGATCTCTGTGTAATGTTTGGAATAATTAAAAACTGAAATGCGTGAAAAAGAAAAACTACGAGTGATGAAAACAAACTTGAAATGTTGTTAATGTTACTGCTGTGCTTCGGGATGGATCTGTCACACTGAAGCTTTAGCTGCTGCCAGACTTCCTACATTTAGTCCGTTCAGTTAATCTGCAATGATATTTCACAGAAGCATATTTTGTCATTATAGTTTTTAGTATAAACAGCTCTGCAGCATGTCGCTTCATGGACTACATGCATGAACTTTTATTCTTGTTTACTCCTTGTTTCTCTGGCTAAAGGCCGTTTTCAGAGGCTTTGATACAAAGATTAACTGAACTGTTTGGAATTTTTGGCATGAAAATGGTCAAAAACAAAGACTCGTCTGCCAACTTGGAAATGAAATGGCAGCGGTACAGGGCCTGCACATCCACTGAGGGCACCTGGAGACGGCCTAGTCTTCCTCACACGACTCTGTTTTATCTTTTTTTATTAGCTGCAAAGCTCAGGTGACTCAGGTTTTAGATTTTAATAAAATGGCCTTTCTCTTTTTCTGCTGCTGTGGGAATGTGGCAGGTGTCCAGCAGACAGATCTGACAGGTCTCCTGTAGAGAGACGTGAATTAGCTTTACAGACAGACAGACAGACAGACAGACAGACAGACAGACAGACAGACAGACAGACAGACAGGTACCTGAGTTGTCAGACAGCCTGAGTCGACCACAGCAGAGGTATCTCCTCCACTGCTTCTGGACGTTTTCTTTCAAGGCGCAGTGGAAGATGAAAATGAACAGACCTGCAGAAATGGTGAAAAAGTGTTTTTGATATTTGTTTCCCTTATGATGAATTCAAAATGGTCTGGAGGAATGTAGAAGAACGCATCTAATGGTGTGTCCATGTCATCCAGTAATTCTGACTGAATAATACAAACATAACATCAAACTATTGCATCAGTCACGTTACTAATAAACAATCCAATCTATTGTACTGATGCAGACGTTTGTGCATCACTCACGTCTTCCCGTCCCCACTGTACGTGCACATATTCCTCTTGCACAACATATTTCTAGCCTTCACTTCAAGATCAGCACAACCACAAAATAAACATGTGCTCTGTGCTGTGTTGGCGCTCAAACCACATTCAGTGGTTTTCCCACTGGACTTCCAGGATTCGATTTCACTGTCTCTGTGGTGCATGAAAAATACAGCCCCCGCATTTGTGAATGTAACATTTCTTTATGTAACACTGAGACATGTTTCAGATTAAAGTATGAAAAATATAGAAATAACAGCAGCTTTCATCTTCACGTTTTGGAGGAGCTGGCACAGCAGGAGTCTGGCTTTGAATTCTGAATGCACTTTTTAGTCCACAGAAGTTGACAGTAAGGTTAAAGCATTAGTTATGTTCCCGTATGAACAGTGAAAGATTCCTCCGGGTCGTACTGGCCATGAAGAGATCAGATCCTGAAGTGATGGTGACCAATATCCACAGTCTTTGTTCTGTGCAGAAATGTTTTCAAATGTGAAAGTAAAGCTGGTACGAGGCTTAAACAGTCTGACAGCAGTGGACAGCAGCAACAAGAGGAAGTTTGGGAGGTATCCAGTCAGTGTGACTAATTAGGAAAGTCTTCTTTTGTCCTCAGAAAACTCTTGACTTCATTGTTGCACAGATGGAGGAATGTGGAGTTATGGCTTCACTTACAGAGGAATCTGTTCGAGGAACCTCTACGTCTGTATAAACAGGACGACCTGTATCAGAGTTCAGTGGGGCACATGACTGTATTAACACTGTTTTAAGACAGAGTAACGCACAAACAGATTGAGATAAAGGTAACATTAACTTTGAATCATATGTTTCCCAGCTCTCCCTTCAAAGTGAGACTGCTGCAGTGCAGAGCTTCATTCCCTGCTGCAGGTAAGAACATGACTGATGTACCTGTGTCAGTGGTGGTTGTACAGACGGCTGCTTCTGTCAACACTGAGGTCACGGTGTTGACAGAAGCAATGAAGACACAGATGCTAAAAGCGCTCCATCACTTACAGTAAGTGGGAGACGTCACAGAGAAATATGACTTAGAGGTGATGTTACACAGATCAGCAAATGGACCCCGAGGCTGTTCCAGTGAGAGAATCCCCCTAAGAACTGTAAATGTAATTAGGAAATAGAAAATATTTGTTCTAATTAATTATAAAGTTGTTTCTCCCCGAGTGGGGAAGTCAGATCTGAATCTGTCCTGTCAGGATTCTGAATACGGGAACATCTGTTGGTATTTGTAGTAACAGCTCAGCAGTTCTTGCTTGAGACCCAGCGTCACAGAAAAGGTGTCACCAGCTGGTTACTGTACCTTGCAGTGAGTTGAAGATGGTGAAGAGGTACATGAAGGCCAGGTGGACCGGCCCCCAGGCGAACAGAGCAAAGCCCCACGTCATCCCCAGCAGGAAGGTGAGACTGATGGCGCTCCGCAGATTTCGCAGAACCTGGATCACACAACACAAGAGGGTGTGTGTGAACACTTGCTGGTAAACACTTGTTTCCGTGTGAAGCATTCACACTTTACATCATCACATCGTCAACGGATCATCACACATCAACTCTGATGCATCACAGACCTCCTCTCGCAGCGTGCGGTTGCTGCGTTTGCCGTTGCGGCCGCAGATCTGCATCATCACCACGATGAACATGGCCACGTTCAGCAGAAACACCAGGCAGAAGTAAGCAACACAGGTGGTGTAGAAGACGACTGGACCGTTGATCCAGCAGCTGACGAGAGGAAGAAGATACGTGATATTAATATCACAGACACACAAAGAGTGTCAGTGTGCTTTAACGACAGACAAAGGATCAATCAGATCAATACATCAGTTTCAATACTGATTAATCTGGCAATTACTGTATTTTCTCAATTAAAAGACCTCAGCACTGGTCCAGGTTGGACCAGATTGGAATTCGGTTTTAACTAAAAAGTCAGTGGTCACTCACAACTGTGAGGATCCGTCTTCTGTCCCTCCACTGACGTTCTTTATCAGCCCGTAATTCTGTTTATTCACTGCGACAACAATCACCACCACCAGTGCAGGGAAACCTGGAGGAAAACACGAGACGTGCTCACGAGTCTTTGTGTCTTCAACAGTTTATTAACATCCCGCCGTTTCACATAGTGAAGATTTTAAACTTATGGAATAGAATAGAATAGAATATCCAAGTGCTGTGGTTTATGTGAGAAGATTCTGTAAAATAATGATGATACAGTGACATTATGTGACCTTGAAAGCCAAACAATCAGCCTCTCACCCCAACCGACGATGCAGAACTTGAGGATGTATCGCCGCACGTAGGTGTTAAAGACTTTGACCAGAGCGATGTACATGTGGATGGACTCCAAACCCATCCAGGTGAAGGAGGTCAGCAGGAAGTAGTGCAGGAAGCCGGCCACGGACTGACACAGCCAATCGTTTTTCAGGCTGGCCAACCAACCGTCCAATAGGAAGACCATGTTGAGGAACAGTAACGACGCACTGAGGTTCATGAGGATCTTAGATGGGTAGTCACGTCGAAGTTTTCTGTAAGAAAGACAAACAGGATAGAAAAGTTGTGGTGTGTCACATATGTTTATGTGAATTAATGCCTAAATTAATTTATTCTGTTCTGTCACAGAGTGAAATCGATTCCTGATTCGTTTTCTGGTTTCTTCCTCCTGTTCTTTATGTTGTGTGAAGACACAACATTTTCAAACCAAACAGACCCACAAAACATTCATTACTAACTATTTTTAATAAATTTCATATTCAGTTCTGGCAACAAAACATTAGTAATGATTTTCTGTCCTAAGTCTTGAATGACTCATATACTGTGACTCACTCGAAGGCGATGTAGGTGAGCAGCGTCACAGCCGTGAAGATGGCCGAGATGCCGCAGCCGGCGTAGGTGATGAAGGTCAGAATCTTACTGTTCCATGGATCTATGGGAGTATTTGATATGTCCTGGACAGAGAAATGCAAACACGTGACTGATATGAGGAGAATGATTATAATAAAAATGTGTGGACTTGTACCACCTCTGAAACACCACGCAGTATTACCATGAGGATTCCAAAGTGTGTCAGGTGGTCACACAGACAGATGGTTTTGCTTCTGTTTGATTTATCGGACACTTTGCAGCCTTTTCCGTTCCAACCTCCAGCACCATCTAGTGTCAACACGAAGATACTGCGTTACAATCACGTGTAGAGCATCAGACGAGTCGCTGAGGAAACACTAGTAAATAAATCTGCTGGAGATCATTTTAAATGTGCAAAAGCATAGCAAAATCAGGATTTAGTTTTGTTACATTCCTGCCTTCTTTCTGCTTCAGAATAGTCATTTTACAGTTAAAAGATCCTCTAGGAACCTTTGGCTGCTGTCTGCATGTCAGAAAATAAAAGTGTTTCTGATAAAGCTGAGCACAGTGACTGAAATCCAAGGAGGTGCAGTGAAAAGTGATTTATTTATTGGTTCATACAATTTATGAGCATGCTCGAGCGCTACAGGAGAATCCCAGAGAGTTGATAAAAGAGCAACCTTTAACAGATGGGATGTTCTCCTCAGAACGGCTCCCTGTAGGTCTGACCTGGAATGTGCCTGAAAAGTTTTGAGCGATGTGATGACAGATGCACACAGACTTACTGTTCATGCTGAAATCCCAGAACATGCAAACGCGATTTCGGAAGGACTGTCAGGAGAAAAAACAAAGAGCGTCAGGTTCACAAAAGCAGATGAGGCAGCTTATCATCATCCATCATCACAGTCACATGGATCTAAGATTTCTATCTTCATATGTACACACAGTGAGCTTCCAAACATAAAATCACAGTGCAAATATGCATTAAACATTTTCACCTGTACCTTTTCAGAGATGTGAGCGATCTCGATCTCCACTGGATCCTTCAGGCCGCGGATGGACAAGTTCCCCACACTGCTGGCCACCACGTAGCTGTTCAAAGAGTTTCTGCCCTGCATTCCCTGCAGAAACAGCCGAAGATGAGCTTCTTTAATGAGTTGACCACTGCTGCTTAATATTTACAGGCACTGTACTCATGTCTTTACTCATTTTGCTCCTTCTCTGTGTGATCGAGGGCAAACTGAACTGACCAGAAAAAACTTTGTGTTGTTGAAGAACATGAAGTTGATCCTGGACACAGACGATCTGTCTGCCTCGCTCAGAGACACGTCGGACAGCAGAGAGGCGGGGAGGTTGATCTGAGCTAAAGGGTTATTCCTCTCTGATTCAAAATCGATCTGTGACAAGAGATGAGAGGAAGGTCCGTTCAAACAGGTGCAAACATTATGTGAAACTTAAATTTCTGCAGCAGATCAGCTCATGTTACCTGTGGCTCAGTGGAGTTTGGAGGTCTGAAGGCACTGAAGGACGCCCCCTTGAATGTGCTGGTGTTGAAGGTCAGAATACCCAAAATCAGGTTCCTGGAGGTGATGTTGACCGACGGGCCGTCGAACTCGATCTTCTGAGCCAGGTCGTCTACTGTCTTCAGAGCTCTGAGGGACACAGAGTTTAACTTTAACTACCAGAAACGTCATGAAACAGACACATTACAACACATAATGCAGAGTTAAATGACATTTTACAACATGATACACATAAAAGAGAACCATGACAGAGTAGAACTAGAGGCACCTAGAGCCTTACTATTCTGTGCCTATACTCTACATGCACTGTACCGTATAGCTGGATGTAAAAATTCACTTCAATTCATCTTTATTTATAAAGCGCCAAGAGGAAAAACACATGAACACACAGACTGACACAAACAAAATGTCTTCAGCCACAGCTGATGACACAGAAAGTACAATGTGGTACAGATGTGTAGGTAGAGAACAGTAGAAGACATTGAGCAGCTCGTGATAGCGGGTCGTACTCAGAGGTGGCAGCCGACGCCGTGTCAGTGCTGGACATGACGTTGGAGATGATGTTGACGACACTGGAGGCTAACGTGCTGTCGATCTTCGCCACGTTCACCAGCTCCTTCACCTTTGTCACCACCTTCGACAACTGAGAGAGACGGAGGTGAAGAAGAGTTTATTTAGTCTCTGACCAGCGTCTGGACACAGAGCACAGAGTCAGAGAGAAGTTTGGACTCCCACCTCCTCTGAGGACAGGTTGTCACTAGAGATATCGACAAGCTGCTCCGCAACTTCCGCTGCGTTGTCTGCACAGAAACACACAGTTTACACATTTACCGATGTTCAGTATTTTCTTAGACTTTTCTGTTTTACTGCTCTTCACTCCAGAGGACAGAACTGTTGGACGAGCGTACCTGCTGACACCTGAATGCTGTCGATGTCCTGGCAGTTACTGAGGTCCGCAGGTGACCAGTAGGACGAGTAGTTCTGTAGACTGATCAAACTGCAAAGAGTATTTTTGCATCATAATGAGACAAAGATGAGGCGAAGCGAACTGACACAAATGTCTCTACAGCAATAAAACCTGTGTTAAAGCAAATCAATCTTGAACAAACAGAGCTGCTACTTGTCTTAGCTGGAAGAAAATGTGTGTGTGTGTGTGTGTGTGTTTTACCAAGTCCTGGACGCCTTCTGGTCCTTGTTGGGGAAGCAGGGCAGGTACTGGGTGATGTTGGGACCGGTCTCAGGCCAGCGGTAGTGAGAAGTATTGTGCTTTGAACAGTTTTCTATCAAGAGGGAAAACAGGAATCATTCCAGTTTGTTGGCAACAACATCCCGAAGACGTTCAACTAAACACAAGAAGAACAAGAGAACCGCACAAACTGGTACAGTCCCAGAGGAGAGAGGAAGACCCACATAAAACACAATGAACTAAACAAAGCACTGCTTCATCCCTTACTGATTAATCGGACATTAATGGAGGCGGGCTGGATCTCCACACCCACAAGTCCCCCGCTGCCGGACAGTCTGGCAGACACAGCAGCTTCATCCAGACTCTTATTGGTGGTGTCATAAGTAACCAGCAGGGCCTGGCATGTATAACTGCAGAGGAGAGTGGAGGTAAAAACCAAGCAGTTTCAACAATTAAAAAAAAGAACTCTGAGACACTGAAAGGCTTCTAAGCTGCAGTAAAACCATCTGTCTCTTGTGTTTACTTCTAACCACTTATTTCCTGCTGGAGCTCCTTCACATTAAAACTACCCTAGAAGACCACAGGCTCTCTCGTGGTTGGGGAGGCAGGGGTGGGAGCAGGGGGTGTTCAGATGGTTCCCACCTGCAGCCACACACTGCTCTTCTAACACTGGGTTCCATGTCATAGTTTTACCTGTTCGAGCTGCCTCCGGTCTGTAAACTGGGCTGGACACTGAAGACAGGAGGCGAGAAAACAGCAGTGAAGATTCATTTTACACCAATTCAACTAAAAAACATGATGCGGCTAAAGAAAAATATTTCATCACCTTATGTTGAGTACGAAGATGCTCCGAGTCCAGTTCCCAAATGTGTCCGTCAGCTGAAGAAAGAAAACACATCAGATTCAAACCAACAAAGCAATGATTTCCTTTGTGTGTTATGGAAGTTAGGAGAGATTTGTTATTTTTTTATATGCTGATTTAAACTATTACACAGTTCCTTCTTCTAATGACCTGAATCGGCTGCTTCATTCATTAAACTTGTTAATTCTATTAACAACTAAAGCTCTGACAAATGTTTAAATGTTTCATTCACTTTTCAGCTTCACTGTCTAACACAGCAGAACAAGGCCCCCGAGGGGAATTCATTCATGTGAATTCATTAGTGAATATCTACTAAACACAAGATCTTGTATTATCAGAATCTGTCTTTTCTACATTTTACATTGTGCATTATTCCAGGGGCCTGCCTAACTTATTGTTTCCTTGAGGGCCCCCTGGTGGATTAATCCAGCCATGAAACCGAGCACTTTTTAGTTGTTATAAATGTGTAAGACTCGGCTGTTTGGCTGAGAGATTTCTGCAGGTAGGCTTTGTGGGTTTTAGATGTGCAGTGGAAGAAATTTACATTCCACTCTGAGCTGACAGAAAAAAAGCTGCTCTTGCCGCTGTGCAGAGGCCACCAAACACGGAACTAAATTACCACAGTGAAGCTATTGTGAAACGCAGCACTGTCTGCATCACGGCGGACTCACCCAGAGAGCCACAGTATTCTGTACGTCGTCCTGGGTCATCACTGAGCTTCCGTCATTCACATTAAAAGAAATGTGGTAGAACAACTCTTGGGGAGGAAAGAGATAGAGAGATGCAGAGAAAAAGAAAATAATGCATGAGTCTTAATACGGCACAGGTTATTTCACACATATAACTCCTGGGCCACATAGCAGGAGATGAGCAGTTGGAGCTAATTTACTGACATTAAAATAAAGTTTTACAGCATGAAATGACGAGGAGAGATGTGCTGCCTGGCAGATAACAGCAGAGGGGACTGACTTCTTTTCTATTGTGAACGGGATCATTTCCAATGTGTCAGCAGAGAACATGTTTCTGCTGCTGCAGCAGTTTGTCAACTGTGTCATTAACCTTTATAAATCTTTAAAAGGATTTTATGCTTTTAACACATCTGTGTACCTGAAGTGTGACACCTCACATTTGTTAGAAGAAAAACATGTACAGTTATTATTTACTAAGCAAATATATTGAGATTATTTGTAACTTTTTATACAGAAAAGTTTGTTATGCTGAGTTGACAATGGTTTCGCATTTTCCATAAAAGACTAGAGGAAAAAACTGACACGCTACATCAGTGCAAGTAGGTACTTTACACTGACATGTTCAGACTTAGCTGTGGATAAGGCCACAGCATGAAGTGTGCGCCAGCTAGACTCGTCATATCAGAAACGCTCAATTATTGGGAAACTGTGGATCAGAATGATATGAAAAATAAAATAAAGAGTGAGCTCTCTCACCACAGACACACAGCTGTGTTATTATTCAAGTCATTAATTATCTCTGCTTTTATCATTTCTTCTGCCTCAGTCCTCCTGCTATGCCCCACGCTGGCCTCTAAGTGTCACTCCGGTATCTCTAAATGTTAGTAAGAGCTACTGAACGGTTCCGACGAACTCTACTCCATCACTTCAGGTAGGAGACCCTGCAAGCTGCAGACATTTAGTGACATGTTTTTGTGAGGTTTGGGGAGCAGATGGTTACTTCAAACAGTTGACATGGGTTTTGAAGGAGCCTCTAAAATAAAAACAAGGTGCCTGTTATTCAATGTACTGTTTGAGAGTTTAAGTTAGCAGAGCAGGATGTCTCTACCAAGAAGCTGGATGGATTGAAAAATAGTCAAGATTGATCAGCATGTATTTTGTACATAAGGAGAAGAGAAAGATGAGAAAGAGGCAAAGTCTCAACAGTGGATGGAAGAGACAGTGGAGCCGAGCAGGAATAGTTCACTACAATCTCTGCTTTAACTACAAGTACCAAGCTAAATGCTACTGACTGATTAGGCAACAAGATGTAACGATGGACATGTGGCCCAGAATCATATTGAACCAATCACCAGTGTCCAAAAAGGATTTTTCCCTTCACCTGGTGACTGCTGTTTGTATCTCTCACTACGTTATACTACATGTAAAAACAGCTACTGAGTTTCTACACTGCAAACCCGACCACCCAAAGAAGAAATTTAATTACGTATTCAGTCTTAAAGTTTCTTTATCTTTAGGTCACCAATATCCACAGAAGGTTTCTGTTTGGAGTAAAGCAACAACACACTATATGACAAAAGTCTGTGGAAGTATTAGAAGCTTGTGTGAACAAGCACGTGATTCCAAACCCACGCATATCATCCTGCTGCTGTAACAACCTACAGGTTTTTCAGCAGATGCTGAACCTGGCTGCAGGGATTCGGTCCTCCTCACTATTACGACACTCGTTAAAAACAAGACCTGCACCAAAGTACTAAACTGCGCAGACAGAGGTGTCCATATACATTTGGCCATATAGTGCATATTGCAGTCTGCAAACATGCAGCGTGTCTCTTGATTCAGTATATTTTTAAGTTAAAAACTAAAGATAACTCTTCACCTGTTTCAAATATATGAATAGACTTTAAGACTTAATACAAGTTACCATGATGATTGTTTTACAGTGCATGCTGATACTGATGATTGTTTCTCTCTACATCTACAGTTTTTGTTCTGCATCACATACTGTTCCCCGTTGACAGTCCACACAGACATGTAAAATTAAAGCGTTGTTTACATTGGCATGGCAACGCAGGCCTGGAAGTTAGATCCACAGATGGGGATCCAGGTGTAGTGCGCACCGTGGCATTTTTCAGGCCCCCGCTGCCACCACTGATAGCTGATGCACTGACAGCTTTGAATGGAGACGTTGGAGAGGAGTGCTTTGTGGTTATAAAGAGGTGAGCATCAACAACCACAGGCTGCGTAGTGGAAAGGTGGACAACTTTGACATTGTTGTAGTCTGGGTTCATGGCCCCGTTCACTCCTGCGCTCTGACTCCAACTGTGACTCAACACACCTGAGTTCAAACCAGTCTTTGAAATACTGAGATCTGCTGTTGGTTTGTTGCCTGTGACGTTCCCCTGAGAAGCTTCCATACTTCCATGTTCTATCAGTGTTGTAGCATTTTTAGCTTTCGCGGTGTCTGTCATTTCAGCTGGCGCTGAGGGAGAATCTTTCAGTGTTGTAACGGTGGTTGTATTTGACTTGGAGATGTATTTTAATCCTGCTGTGTTTGTAGTGTGGTTATCAGTCCCAGGAGGTGAGAGCTCTGCAAGGCCAGAAACGATGCCATGATTTAGGGCATTGATAGAGGAGCCAGTGGATGATCTGGAGGCTGGGGTGGAAGATGGAATATTAAGCCCAGAGGTGTGCAGGGGGGTTGAAATAACTAGAGCTCCAGTGGGTTGTGTTGATACTGCAGTAAGGGGGAGGGGGGAGACAGTTTTCATTTCAGCAGGAAAAGACAAAAGAGTGTTCAGGGCAGCTTTTGGATTTAGATTTTCATCAGGTTGAAGGCCAGTAAGATCATCTAACATTACATCCAGAGTTCCATTGTCTTTGGTGTTTACTACTGAATAAGCCTGTCCTGCATCAGAGTCATGCTCATTTGCAATCTGTATTTTTGGAACAACATCTGCAGGGTCAAATAAGGCAGAAGGATGCGACACTTTCCCAGCTGCAGTGAGGTTATTTGAGATCTCAGTTGATAGTCTTGGGCCAATGACAAACCTGGAATCATCCACTGTCTCTGAGTTGTTTGCAAGTTGAGGCGGAAGCTCATCTTTGTCATACACTTCATCAGAATCAAGAGGTTGTGAGTGATTAGATTTCAATTTGTCATCAGGGAGTGAGGATGCTTGGTGAAGAGGAAATGATTGGCTGTCTGAGCTGAGCTGCTGGATTGACTGTATTGACTGGCTAATGGGGTGTGTGGTGAATCTTTGTAAGGGTTGTAAATAGTTGTCCATGGCGGGTTGGGTTGTTGTGGACTTGACAAATCCAGCAGTTGGTGAAGTTGGGAACAAGGAGCCAATTTCTGCTTTTGCCACACTGGCAGCAGCAGCTGGTTGGAGAGCCAACCAGCTAGGGAGGACAGAAGAGAGAGGAGGAGTGACGAAAGATGAAAGAGGAAGTGGGGAGATGCTTCTGGAGGGATGGATTGTAGGAGAAATGGAAGAAAGTTGAAGAGAAAAAAGTGGAGGTGTGGGGGATGCTGCAAGAGAAGCAGAAAACACAGTGGAGGAGGAAAGGAGAAGTGGAGTAAGGGCAGAAGAAGTTAGGTGGGACGGTTGCTTCTGCAGTCCTCCGGCATCGACACATGCCTCTGCATATTGTGTCCCATGCCCTGGAATCTCATTCATTTCTAGTTCTTCACTCGCATCCAAAAACTCCCTCATGTATGCTCGAAAAGCAGATTGTGAAAACATCTGTGTTTGTGTGGAACTGTGTGTGTGTCTGGGTTGTTCAGTGTTA
Organism: Ctenopoma multispine; assembly: GCA_034779795.1. Taxonomy (NCBI): domain Eukaryota; kingdom Metazoa; phylum Chordata; class Actinopteri; order Anabantiformes; family Anabantidae; genus Ctenopoma; species Ctenopoma multispine. The sequence continues at coordinate 18,415,867 of JAUYWH010000016.1, read as the reverse complement.
GTTTGTGTCAAGCCCGAGTGGTGTGTATAATCCAGCCCTGAAGCAGGCTGAGGGGTTGTGGTGCCAAGCTGTGCACTAGGGCTGCTGTGCAGTGCCAGTGTCTGGGTTGGTACCATGACAGATGGATTTAACAAAGAGGAAGTGGGGTGATTAAATGCATCATCATAGCCATGGAGGGCCTGTGAGCCCCTGGAATAAGACACACTACCAGTGACTAAGTTCACCTGGTTATCAGTGTGTAAGTGGGAGGTTGTATGCTGCAACCTCCATGGGACTCTGTTAAAGGTCAGTCTGTCTTGTGACCCAGATGAAAATGTCTCAGGCAAAAGAAGAGACTTCTCATTTACAGCATCATGGGGCAATGACATGGAAGACACTGCAGTTTTCTCTCCAACTGTGAGTTCTGTCACATCAGCAACTTGCATCATCATGTCAGCAGGGAGAGTCTCTGAAGATACAGTGAGTGACGCGCTGTCAATGTGATGTGAAAGGGGACTCCGAGTTGAAAGAAATGGATCTGAAGATGAAGAGGTGGCAGACAAAGAAGCAGAGCGCAAATCTTGGCTTCTATCAATATTTACCCAAAGCAGAGCTGGGGTGCGTTCAAAGGCCCAAATGCCAGCAGCTGGCAGGGATGTAAAGCCAATGTCAGACTGACTCATTGGATGTGACACATGTGGAAGAGAATGTATGTTGCTCAGATATCTCTGATCAGGATGAGTTAAAAACTGACTGATTGACAGAATGGCTGCATTAGAAGAGGGCTGCAAAACTATTGACAAATCCAAGTCTGGGACAAGTAACTCTAACTGTGATAGAGATGGCTGCATGTGAGACAGTAAATCTGGTGTGAATATCACAGAGCTGAATGCCAAGTTCTCTACAGATAATTCTGATGGAGTTGCATTAATTTGATCAAAGGAGTCTAAAACAACCTCAGCTGGCTCGGTTAATATATCTGATTGAGCATCAAGAAACTGATTATTGACAGGGTAGGGCAGCTGGCTTCTGAAAGGCCCTGATATATTGTTAGTGGGTGTTTCAGTAGAGAGTACAGGGTATTCAGGAAGCACTGCACCCTCAACAACTGGCATCTGAGTCTCACTTGGGGCTTTAGAAAAGAGAGGAAGTGACAGTAAAGATGCTTTCTCAGCCCTTGTCACCACAAAGTCCCTTTGAAGGTTTGAGGACAAAGACAGCAATGACAACAGAGAAGGCTGAAAGTTCACACTAACTCCATCTGACTCTGGAACGTGACCCGATTCAACAACACCATCTACTTGTGAAAGCCTTTGGTTGGACTGCTGGGAATAGGAGGATAGGAAGGGGGAGGGATGCTGAGGAGCAGAGGGTGGAAGAGGAATGGTGGTGGAACAGACTGGAGGAGATACTGGGAGAGGAGGGAGGGTGTATGAGGTGTAAAGAGACAGGGGGGTTGGAATTTGTAAAATAACAGTGCTGGGGGAGACAAACAATGAAGTGGATAGATTGATGGAAGATTGGGAGGAGGTAAAGGGAGTAGAAGCGGCAAGAGAAGATGATGGTGAAGTAAGAGGTAGGGCAGTGGACGTGGAGTGATGAAGGATGTTAAGGGAGGAAATAAAAGTGCTAGAAGGGAAAACAGAGGGATTTGAAGAAAGTGGGGATCTAAGGAGAGTGAAGTGCACAGATGAATGTAAGTCTGTACTATATAAATTATTAAAAAAACTTCTCTGGGCTACTGCAGATTCAACATCACTTCCAGCTATGTCTACTTCATGCATACTGTCCAGTGGGAGTAAAGAAAGTGAGGATTCAGATATCTGTATTATGTCTTCCTTTTGTGGCACTGAAGAAGAAAAGATCTGTTTGGGGAGACTCTCCTCTGCATAAAAAGCTGAGGAGCTTAGTCGTATCATGGGCAAAGAAGGAGTCGGATGTATGACGAGAAGTGGGGGAATAATGAGAGATGGTGTTGGCTGGAAAGTCAGTGTTCGTAGTAGCTGAGTGGCAGCTTGTGAGCTGGGATTTTCTTCTAGCTTCTGTCCACTTGAGCTAGTGCTGTTCGAAACCGTGTGGTGTGTTTGAGCTCCTGTCAAAGTCTGAGAAACAGTAACTGAGTAACTAACGTGAGACACTTTGTCAACTGTAACTGCTCCTGGGTTCAATCCATCTTGCGAGTAGGTCAGAGAAAGCTTATTTCCTGCTATTAGTCTACTCAGCAGACTCTCTGAGTCACTGTGAAAATTTGCTTCCATTAGCAAATGTTCACTTCTTCCTTTAGAAGCCCCTAAGGGACGTGTGAATGGGGAAGTGCCATGAGAGTCGGATTGCTGGTTGTTGGCATCAGGGCTGATAAAGGCTGGAGAGATGTTGGCTGGTTTATCCAAGGAGTAGGCAGCATCAAGCTCATACAAGCTGAAAGAACCACCCTCCTCTGCAAATTCAGTCAAATCATAGACAAATGACTCAGACCCTGATGGGTCCTCATAACTCAGTTCCAGAGGATCTGTCCAGTTTCCCTTAACTGTTTGGTTTTCTCCACCCATCACGCTTAGCAGTGACCACTGTGGTGCTACAGGTTTGTTCTTTCTGTAGCTGAGTGCAGATGATGGTGATAACAAAGATGATGATGATGATGAGGATAACAACAGGTGTGATGCTCCCACCCCTGGCATAGATTCTTTTGTATCCAATGCCTCATCTCTATGTTGATGTGTAAAGAAGCCCTGAGAAGAGATGGAAACCTCTGACGCTGCTGTAGGACTCTCCTGGTTGGAGATTGTGATTTTTGCTTGTGATGTAGGTTGAGTTGATGCATGTAGGCGATCTGTTGTGACGTTCAACCCAGGTGCCTGTGTGTACCCAGGTGTGTATCCGAATCCACTTGGTTGTCTAGTGTATGAAGGTCTGGATGTGGATTGGAGTTCACTTGGTGGAACAGCAGGTTTTGTGATGTGAACCCATGTAGGCCTTGGTGGTGCTCTGGTGGAAGCTGGACGTCTTCCTCCAGTTGGCCGTTTTCTCCCCTGCCAGATCAAAGGCGTGGAAATGAACCCTAAGGAGGTCTTGGAGCTACGATGTCCTGGATGCCTTGGGAGGGAGGCTAGAGGTCTAGAGTAAGAGGATTCAGGTGGACCATGAGCTGGAGCTGTGAGCCTGGGCTGATATGCTGAATGTGAGGACCTAGGTCTTTGGTCTGGAGGACTCAAGTGACTGGATGCAAGGGACCTACGTAGAGAGACAATTCCAGGCCTTGATTCTCTGCTTAAATGGGCTGGAGGAGCTTCAGTTCTAGGAGCCTGAGAAAGTGAAACATGCCTGGGTCTTCTGTGGTGAGCAGTTGGACCAGAACCCAACTGAAAGAGTGAGTCTTTGGTTGGAGATGTCTTCTTCACTGTCACCAGAACATGGCACATCAAATACATTGAAATGTCATCATAGTAAAAAGGAAGGTTACAAATAATAAAAAATGTAATAAAGAGTACTTTCAACAAAAAATTGTTAGTAGCACAACAACAGTACCAAAATGATCATAATGAAACAAAGAACCTAAAAACAGACATACAGACACTAATGATGAAACATTAATAAAGTATGGTTGAAAATAAATCCTGTTTTTTCTAAAGAGAAGAGTGGATTATACAGACCACTGCTGCTAAACTAGACATGCAGGAGTGCGTCCTACCCCAAGAGGAAGCAGTAGTACCAGCTAGGTTAGTGGTTGGTTGGTTAATAGTCACTAACAGCAGCGGAGGAGTGATTCCTTCAACTGTTTGTGGAGAGGAAACAACAGGAGAATCAAGATGGAGCGTAAAGGCTGGAAAACTAAATAAAACTACAAGAGGATCATCAAGTTCTTAAGAATGCAGAACATTTGGGTGGTAGTAATATGAGCGCTTTACAAAGCATCTGTTACCAGTTACTAACATCTCTATGAAAATGTTCACAATTAATATGAAGATTTTATACTTTATATCATGATGACGACAGTTTCCCTGAGTTTCATGTTGTCATTGTTAAAATGTGTCTCATTTGCAAACGTAAATATGAACTGACTGCTGATCAATAGAAAATAACAATTTGATATTTAATTTTAATTAATTTAATAAAACAAAAGACCACAACACCAACATTTTATAGGTATTTTTACCATATTTTAAGTCAATATATCATCATTAAATATATTGTTAGTTACAGTGCTGATTCCACACATGGTTAATCTTGACATTATGAATATTAACTGGTACAGAGTCAGAACAAACAGAACCATCCCATGTGGGCTCTGTGACAGCATGTAGTTAGCCTGTCTTAGCACGGCTTCATTCCAGTTGTGTGGCTCTTACCATGCAGTGGGGGGTTAGTAGCAGTAGTAGTAGTAGTAGTAGTGGGAGCAGTAGCAGTAGCAGTAGTAGTAGTAGTAGTAGTAGTGGTAGTAGTAGTGGGAGCAGTTGAAGCTGTTGTTGTGGTGCTGGTTGTCTGTTGGTCTATAGGGGGGAAGTAAACAGTCACAGAATTAGCTTAATATACACTGATCTGGGTGCAAATTAAAGTCACATTCAACACTTCTCATTGTGGATTCGTTTTTGTGTAAGAGGTTCATGGAGGAGCTGGATGGATGGACGGGAAACTTCATATCAACACAGCCTAAAGAAACCATTAATGAATAAAGATGCTGTCCCACTAGCTTCAGTCAGAATGAGGCAGCGTGAGCAGGACATTAACAGAGCAACAGCGCCGATTTTTGTGCTGTATGTGTGTCCACACAGGAGGCGATTAGGTCCAAGTATAGGTCACATGTATGTTAGAAGTGCTCAGAATCCAATAAATCATCACTGGATTTAGTTCCCATCATTCATTTCTCACATAAAAAAACAACATACAAGCAGAAGAGAAGAAGATAATGTGACTGGTCAAGAAGCCACAGACCCACATCGCTGACCTTCCCACTACTAAAACGTTTCATATAAATAAATGACATAAAGGTTCATGAACTAACAAAAAAACCTTTCAGGTTGTGTTTGCATGTGACTAACACAAGTTCCATGCGAGCCGACATGTGGCCTGTGTAAACAGCTGGACTGATTAGAACTGGAGTGTGTCGAACGAGTAACATAACAGACGTACAAATGTGACTACTACACTTTCAGTGTAGACATGGCAGGAAAGATTTCAATGATTGTAAAGCTAGCATTTACAGAACTGGACAAAACGAAAACTCTGACTTATGACATTAGCTGGTGGTGACATTTAGACAAGGTTAACTACCTTACCATGTGCTGTACTGCTGGCTGAAGGGGGAGATGCAGGGGTAGTAGTGCCAGTGGTGATGGTGATGGTAGAAGTAGCCATAACTGATTAGCACAATGAATAAGTCAGCAACACAAAACACACAATCACACTTTGTTAATGGGAAAATGTCCTAACATGTTCAGGTTCTGATTTAGAGAAACAATGTGATAAAGAAAAGCCTTTTGACATCTGCTGCACAAACTGAGTTTGCCCAAGGCAACCTGGAGTCAGTGTGTCAGTTTGCTGATTGGCTGGAGGTTTGGTCATAGCGTTCACCCTCCATCACATTATGAACTAATGAATAATGTCAATCATAAATAAATGAGGTAAACTTGAGTAGTATCTAGAGTCCAGAACCTGCTGCCACACAACTCAGACTCTGACAGGGTGTTTCAGTATGGTTGCTTGTTTTAGCACAGACATATTATTTTCCTTTATTTGAGTAAGAGAAAGAATTTTTCAGCTATCGAAGGCCAAATGGTCATAATTCAGCTGTTTAATACCTCTTTTAATCCAGTGTATTTTTGCCAGATGGTGTTTGCCGTTTCAAACACCACCCTGCATTTAAAACGGCAGCGTGCCCTGTGCCAGCATGTGTGTGGTTTATAAATGCCATCTTCTGAGAGAAAACTAGATTAAAACAGGCATATGTACTTACATGTGTTATTGTGAATTAAAAATTTCAAACAGCTTAACTAAAGAGCTTTTGGCACACTCAATTTGACAGTCAATGAGAAGCAACTGAAATCAAAGAAATTTAGAGGAGGAAACATCCAGTAATAATCTTTTTTTATTCCTACATACATTGAAAGTCTAGAGATGCACGTGGCAAACAACAAAGCAGCAAAGCAGATGAAGCCTTACCAGAAAAGGAGGAGCTGGTTGAGCTGGTAGTGGTGGTGCTGGCTGTGGTTAGAGGTATGCTAGTGGTAGGGATGATGGATGGAGCTGGAGTGAAACTGGGAAGAGGGACTGGACACAGCAAAGCGAGAAGGACAACAAGCTGGTTTTAGGTGTAGATCACCCATTTGGAATGAAGATCGTGTTATTTCCAACATGCATTAAGCCTTCACAACTCTTTATGTATATACTCACAGCTAAGACCACCCACGTGTTAGAAAGTATTTTCTACAGCTGACCTACGTATTTAAAATTCCAGTTCTCTGTTAGGAAAAAGTGTTATTACCCTAATCAGAGAACAAGAACAGATTTTCATAAATCCCGGTAACATCCAGTCACTACTACAATTTCTCAGATGGAAAAACAAAAGGAGTTAATTAACTAACACACTGACTTGATGAACTCCTCTTGTTAATGCAGTGGTAGATAATATTTATCTAGTCTCAGCTCTCCTGAGTCAAACACGTTCACCTGGACCTATTCATCAGAACAGAATTATGTGAGTTCTCCCCCAGGTAGATAATGAATAATAGACTGAACAAATGAATAATAGAGGGTTTTATCTCTCAGAAGTGAAATAGCTCTAAGCAACTTTTCATGGGTTCTTAAAAAGTCAAACATGGCACAACTTCAGAGGGTTCTGATTTCTGATCAGAAGGAAGCCTCTTCAAAAACCCATTAGGGATAATTGTTTTTGGAGATGAACTCTAAATGACTTGCTTAAAAAGAATTTAGTGGATCTTAGATGAGTCCCAGAATGGTCTCAAATTGACAGGAGATGAGGCAAAAGAGAAAGAGAGGGCGGTGGTTAAAAAACTATTTGGTTGCAGTTGCTATTGACAAAAAAATCAACTGACAAATGGCTCAACAACATAAAAGAGCATTAAAAAGGGTGATCAATGAGCAGGGAAAATGAGACTGGTGGAGGAAGATGACTGATAAAAAAGCTAAAGTAATTAAAAAAATGACAGGTGGAGGAGGTGGCAGGTAGCCATAGACAGCTGAAAATGAAGAGTATAAATAAGAGGCTGCACAGGAAGATGGAGGGCGAGGATGCGGCTTTGCTTACCGTTGGTGTTGGCATTAGTAGCATTGATGGTGTTAGTGGAGTCAGTGGATGAGGTGGTGGGAGAGGAAGTGGCTGGAGGTGGTGTCAATGGGTTGGGATGAGAAAAAGAAAAAGATGCAGTGGATGATGAATGTTTGGGAAGCAGCACGGTAAAAGATCAGAACCTTTATGGGCGCACAGTGAACCTGTCCCCCCACCCTCCAGCACCCCATGTTTCAGCTGACCAAAGACAAGGAGAAACAAGGCTGAACTCCTCCAGATGTGTTTGGTCTTTGGGATGCTGGGGTAGAAGAAGCAGAGAGTGCACCACCTTAATACTCTGTAGGTTTAGTAGTTAGCTAACAATGTGCCTGCATGTGTTTGAAAGAACTTACCTGACAGATAGTTTTATTATATGCTTCAGACTTATGTTTTGCCTCATGTCATTATACGGTACATCTATCTTTCCTGAAGATGATTAGCTGCCCGTCCAAGAGGCTCCTACAGATTCCTTCAGATCTGAACAACTGCCCCAGAGTCCCAAGCCTTTCATTTGTTCATACAGTACATGAGATTACAACTTGTAAACAGCAGCAATGTCAATATCCAATTTTCTCTTGGTGATTAAACTCAGACGTAGGGAAATAGTTACAGAAATGCTTAGAAGTAATGACTGTGAATCTTCCTCATCTCTACCATCTATTCCACATGATGTGAATGCAAAATAACCTGTGTAGGATTTTGAGAATCGTTGAGGTCATGTGTGGGTCATTAGGCCCAGGATTGTCTCAAACCTTTAGGATACAAGGAAAAATGTCTTCAAAGAACTAGTGCACTCACAGCCCTTGCCTTCGTTCTATATAACATTTTCTATATAAAACAAAACCTGGATGAATTTGAATTTAATGGCTCTGTCATTCATTCTGAATTGGTTTGTTCGACTTCTACATTCACACTGGAGTGACTCTAGTGATAGGATCAGATTTTAAACAAGACACGTATGCTGCCATTAGCCAAAGCGTGTTATAAAGAACAGGAGCTGTCAGTTACACCCGTTCACTGAGTGTTAATTTAAAGAGTGAATCTTCAACCAGCATCACGACAATCTGAACAGCCTATTTAGGATTTCTTTCTGGATGGTTCCACCTTAATGAAGGCTGTTTGCTGAAGCACACCTCTTCTCAGCAGGGGTCCAGGTGTCCCAGTGGCCCACTGGCTACCTACGCACTTCAGGGGTGCTGCTCTTTAGCCAACCCTGCACTCTATAGACCAATTTAGTTCAAGGACTAAACATATAACTGTGTTAGTGCTCTGCCATGGCCTGTTGGGCTGCCGCAGTCATTTATATTCTGGAAAACGAGTTGCAGCTTAATTTGCTTGACTCCTTTCTCCTCATGAGCACAATTCCACAAAAACTGACCTTTAGAAAAATGTCCCTCTGAGGTCTTTATAGTGCAGGACGCTGTGAGAACTGACATTTAGGGAGCAGGACTGGGTCACATTGTGAGATGAGTCTCAGCTACACTGTAAATTCTACTTAGTTAACCTTATTTAAACAGCAAGGAACCCGACTGCTTTGGAAATAGTAAGTAAAATGAACGAAAGTTTATTCGTAAAGTACACTTACAGTTTAATTCAAATAACTTGATCATTTGCTTTAGATGAACTATTGACTTGGTGTAGATTATTCAGAATTCCTACTATTATTTATAAGTGAAATACACTTAATGTAGTGCTCATTACTGCAGATTAGATCCCTGGGGTGCTGGGGTTTTATTATTTAAAGATAATCAAATTATTCTGGTGATTACTCTCATTACTCTCTTACTTCTCAGTCCCATCTCTTATTTTCTTATATAATTCTCTTTCTTCCAACGTACCCATCTCCTTTGTTCCTCTAAGACCTTAAATCTTTTTACTTCGCTTACTCAATCAGACTAGTTTGAATCTGGAGAAATTTGTAAACTAGATTATTTTCGGGACTCTGGAGAATGTGGAGGATCAGGTCAACGCGCAGAATTCAGTTCAGTGGTTGAGTCACTTTAGGGAGTTCAGAAAACCTTGACGGTGCTGGGAGTCTGAAGGCCTCTTAGTAAAGCACAGAGAACATCCTCTGGGTATGAATGAGTTTATGGAGCTGCTGCTGCTGAGACGGAGAGTTTGATCCTTACATTCCCACAAATGTGTTAAATATGAAGAATGAGTTCTGTTATATCGAGCATTCCTGGGTGTAGGTTGGGGAAAATATTTCACCCATGGTACCTAAAGATGTTTCTCACCTTTAACCCGATGAAAACCTGAAGTCCCTGTTTGGTTTAGACATTGACAAAAGCATGGAAATAAAATGAGCGTAATCGATTTCCACTTAAAAACAACTTTTCAGTTTCAGTTTGAAATGCTTCCGACATGATTGTACTAGTTTCTCACAAAGGGAGGGAAAATATGACCTGAAACGTATCTCTGCATGAGAATACGGGAAGGAGCTGTTATTTTTAGCCCTCTTATTATTTTCTGTGACAGTTGCGAAGCCGGCACTCATGATGGAAGAGGGTTTATTTTTCCTACCTGGGCAGCCCAGTCCGGAGGAGTCACAGCTGGTAACGACGGGTGTGGGACTGGCTGGAGAGACACCTTTGGAGAGAGGAGGGAAGATTTAAAATAAAAAGATTAATCAGCTAATAATCAGGGAACGAGAACATTTTAATCTGTTTATGGTTTAATTAGAATTTGATTGCTTAACTAACAAGCTGACAACTGTCTAAATATTTGCTGGTTAAACAGAAATCCCTGACATTTTGCCTTTAAAAAACGCTCCCACAGTAGCTTTTGATATCCTGCAGATTTCCCATCAGTGAGACTTTGTGGGTTTTGGTGGGACACAGATTGGCAGCTTGCAGGGATCAAACCCCTGATGTTTTATTGCAGGGACAGTCTGTCTATCCAACTGTGAGCTTACAACAGCCAAAAATCAACGGCTCCTCAACTGCTTTGACCATTTGAAATATAATCCTGAGCCTGGCTCCAGCCCACACATACTGTTCATTCACAGGCCCTCGGAGGGAGCGGGAGAGCAGGACACACACAGCAACAGCAGGAATGTGTTTGAGAGAATGTCAGCAAATCACTGCAAATAAGTGATCAACCGCCGAGTGAAAACGCAGGAATTCAATAATCGCAGATGGCATGTGGTTCAAAAGAGGTGAGAAGGGCTGAAGATCTTATTTTACGTTGTCCTGCAGCTCAAACCAAACAGGTGGTGGAAAGACTGAAACCAGAAGAATGGAAAATGTAGGTGTCCACATTTCTGTCTTTCTCCCGCCTGTTCTAACTCTGCTGAGCAGCACGTTGCGATTAGAAAGACTGAACGCTGCCTATTCTGCTCTGCTGAGCCCGTTAGCAGCAGCGAGTGTCGGCCAGTGTGGAGACAGATATACAGCCAAGTATGACCAACAATGAGCTATAATTAATCTAATCATTGTGCACCAGGTAGCATTCTCTACATCCCCACATCATTACCGCAGACATATGTATTTAATCTGCACGAAGAGAAGCACATGTCCATGTTTCTGCTGTTATTTTTGCAAAGAATAGCAAATCATTCATGTTCATTAAGCTTATTTGAATTTCAGGAATCAGTAAGAGAAACAATTGTTGTGTCAGCGCCAGAGTTCAAAATGCAAATGATGCAAAATAAAGGAAGGAAAAAAAGTCAGAGCTTTTATTTTCCCCGCGTCTCTATCGGGGCGTAGCTGTGGTGGCAGTAGCTGATGAACTATAATTAATGGAATGACTCAACACCAGGCAGTTTGCTATAATTTACTGTCATTACTAGAAAAACATGTTTATTATTCGCAGCGAGAGAAGCTGTTACACTTGGCCTCTGGGGGTTTGTGAACATGGTTCATAGTTAAAGTCCTATTCTGCAGCACTTTCAGAAAAAATAAGGTCTGACAGTTAGTGTGGAGTTTTAACCAATACTCAGGTCATTAACGTCTTTCCACTTTCTGTTCACAGAGTCAGGTTGGACTTTACTGGGAACATACCTTGTTCTAAACTGGCAAAGATCGATGAGGATTTAGATTTCCATTTAGATTTAAGTCTTTCTGTGGTCTGGCAAGGTCACGGATGAATTAAAGGGGCCCTGTCGAGTTCCTGACCACTAGTAGGACTATGAAGTGGGTCGCTGCTGTAACACACCAGTCAAAAAAAACCTGGGGTTTTGAGTAGCTTTAACTTGACTTTAATCATCAGATTGTTTCGAATGGAGAAAAGTGGCGGCTGTTTCCCAGAACTTTCTGGAAAGCTTTATGCTACGTATTAAGTCTTGAGGGGAAATGAAAACTGTCGCTGTCTAAACTCGCTCTAGTGAAATTTTGAGCAAGTGTTTTAAAGTTAGTAAAATGTTGATACAGAAAAACTGTGTGGACATCTACAGTGAGGACAGACAGGTAAGAAACTGATTCTTTACAACAGAGAGTTTGAAACTCATCTCGCGTTTCTGCTGCTTTAGCAATGTCACTGTGTCCCCAAGTCTCAGCTATTAACCTGGGGAGTATAGTGTTATTAGAACTGATACAAAAATGAGACCTAGCTTGTAATAAACTGGAATCATCCTCTAAATCAGGATTATGGGCAGAGAGTGGCAGGTAATATCACAAAGTGTGTGTGTGTGTGTCCAACTTTAGCCTCTGGCATCAATTAGAGATGAAAGACAAGTTAATATACCCGAGTACAAGGGCTCACGCAGAGCTCAATTAACCTGAGGAAGCTGGACAAACAGAACTAAATATATCTATAGAAGCATCTCCTTTCCTCACAGACACACAGATGTAGCTCAGCAGGCGCCCGGCGACAGCTCCGTCTCTGCCTCCATCACCCGGCCTCATTACCAGACCAAAGAGGAACATAAAGACGGCTTCAAATGGTTCAGAGCGCTTTGTTGGACTCGTAAAAAGGAAATAACATTTTCAAGGTAAACAAAATCCAACGCACCTCTCTCAGTGGAAACAAGGAATGAGTTTGAACTGTACTTGCACGTCCAGGTAATAAAGACGGTCATGGATTAAATTTTTTAATTCATTTAGTTGTGATTTGATCGACTGTGGCTTAAGCTTTAACCTTAAAGGCAAAGTTATATTAGAAACAGGCAAAGTAAATGTTTAGGGCCCAGAGTCATCAGACCATGTGACCATGTGTTAGATGCTGGGACCAGTGTTTTGGTGTAATCTTCTGTTTGAACCTTATTTAACTGGGCAACAGGTGGGAGACAAACAAAGAGCCTCAATAATTCATTTGGTTCCTACAACATGTGCCTGTAGAAACAGTGACAGCATCTCACTCTCTCAGTATGTAGACTAAACACATGTGAACGTCCCGAGCTTCGAGCGAAGCATGCAACCTGACCCCGTGTCTTCTTCTCAGAAATGAAAAACAAGCGTCTCAGAAGATTCTGCCACACCCTGGATTACATCCTGACCCAGTGTTTTTATTCTTGGACATTTTGGGGTATTCAGGGACACAATGCTGGGCACTATAACAACATTGGTGAACTGACTTTGAATAGATTTTCCTCGTTTTCTTTCAGGTTTAGTCACTAGACGTTTCTCCTGCTCACAGCTCAGCACAGACTTAAGTGAAAGATTAAAGCCTTTATAAAAACGTGTCTGCAGCACTTTGGCTCAGATCCACACAGGAACACACTGTAACTGTACTTTCTCGAACACAGTGGAGGAAATAAAACTCAAAGCCACGAGAGAGAAAAACAACAGTCCGACATTCGGCCCACAGCAGCTATAAAATGTTCATTATTGAAGAATGGAAAATGTCAAAGTCTGTGAGGCCTCAGGCTGTAAAAGTGCCTGTCAAAACACTGCTGCCTCCAAATGTGACCTTACCTATCATGAGGTCTAATCCTTCATGCAGCTCCACGTAAGGAGACTGAAACACAACATTTCACTCAGACAGCCCCTGTAGTGTTTGTTTCCTCACATCACTGCTGAGAACGCTCGTCTCTGTGCATTTATCAGGATACTGTCTGTGGCCTGTATGTGAACCTTCTGCTCCCTCACACAAACCTGTGAACTGTCGGTGACTTCTGAGCAGCACGTCGTCTAATCCTCCGCTGCAATTAGTCGATTTCCCCGCAGGGATCAATTCTTTCCATCTCATCGTTGTTTATTACTAATTCTGTAGTTAATGTGGCCGTGATAGCCTGGGAGTCAGAGTTTATGTTGATGTTCCTGCTCTATTACAGCAAGTCCAGGGATACAACTGATGATTATTTTCTTTATCAGTTCATCTAATTCATTGTACGGCTCAGTTGTTCAGCCTCCTGTGTCTGTTCAGTTTAAAGTCTTTAACTTGTCCTGTGCTTTCACACTGCTCGTGTATCCTGTGCACTCAGGACAACAGATGAAGCTTTATCTGAAACGAAACTGTAAACAGAGGATTCAGATCTACATCAATCACTAGTTTCTCCATAGCAGCAATGAGCAGACCTGCACAGAGGTGACCCAGCACTTCTGTTGAAACTGCAAAGTTTTCATATTTATCTACGGTCAACAGCTCATCTGCACCAACTCTGGAGCTTCTGACAGGAAATCTTTCTGACTGACACTTTCTTGGCGGCGCTGTGAAAATCATGACTCCGTGAGTGACACTGCAGACAATCGGTGGCAATGAGTGGAGTGTGCCGAGCGCTCACTCATCAAACCACCTGAACCTGAGAAAGGCATCAGAACCGCAACGGTCCACTGTAGGAGCTAAACCCACCAGGCCACCAGAGGGAGCGTTTCACTACCTGAAAGCTCCATACGTGGCTGTGAAAGATAAATACATACACAAATCAATAAAGAAGTTATTACATTTCCTATTTTAATACGTTCATTTATTCAATTTAACATTTTAAAGTGATTATTGAACATCCTACTCTATGCATCACAGCTCAGTTTGCACAAGCTGACTTATGCATACCCCTGAGATACACACACACACACACACACACACACACACACACACACACACACACACACACACACACACACACACACACACACACACTTTGATTAGCAGCATGTTAGCAGCACTCACCACTAGTTGGCGCAGCAGAAGTTAATTGAATGCAATTAGGGAAGCAGACTGTGAAGAGAAGGACAGATTATTGGGCATCGGTTATAAGAAAGAGATTTCACACTGATGTGAAGGTGTCAGTTAATAATGGCTGCAGAATGGTTCATTACAGGTGATAACAGAACAGAGGCCCTGACATCACATCACAACAAGACCAGATCAAGGTCTCAGTTACACAGTTAATGATTCTTAATAATGAGGTGGACACGGAGGATCAGACGCTGAAGCAATCAGCCTGACAAGCAGGAAATGAAGGTCATCTGAATTAGTCCAGGAATTAGTCAGATCCCTCAGAAATAGCGGGCATTACTACAAGCATCAAAACACTGAGGGACAAAGCACAGATGATGATGATGACGATGAGCTTGTGAAGTGTGTGTGGGGACATATGAACTCTTCTTTAATCAATCCGAGAATTTTAAAAACTTCTGTTTGATCGGTGAGTTTCACGGCTTCTTATTTATTACGAGTTGGTACCTGAAGTGCTCTGCAGAGAGCGAAGCAGACGCTAGTTAAAGTTAAAGCAAATTCCCTAACTGCAGGGACTGTGTGTGTGTGTGTCCACCACTGCGGCTACACGCTCATTTACAGCTCTTTAAATTTGAGGTTCTACTCTGTGGACACACACACTCTTACACTACTTTAATGTTGATACTAAAAACATGAGAAAATGTCCGATTATAGAAACTTGGTTCAGGTTTAAGTCTGTCCGCGTGTCCAAATGTGTGGATAATGGATTTTCTACAGTATTATACTTATAGATACAGTGAAAACTCCCGTAAGAAATAAGTTATTTAAATGTATTTAAAGACAGTACCACGTCTGTGTGTGTGCAGGAATTTGACCGTGAAATCTCAGTGGATCTTTACCAGAGCAGGGATCTGAATGAAGGCTCCACAGCAGCCAAACCGTCGCTGGAGAACACAAATTTACCAGTGGCAGGAGTCTGGTTGTAATTTTCCACCCTCATAGCTAACAACTGACAGAACTATTCAGTACTTTAGGTTTGTGGATGGTACAGTACAGTTGCTTTTTTCTCATGTCTTTGTTCATTTTTACTTACTGCTGTTATTATAATGATGACATATCTTGACATTATTTACTGTTAAATATTAGAAGTTCAAACAGTTGCAGTGGATTGTTTCTGGTGTTCCTCATGTTAACAAGTCTATTTATGTAGATTTAATTGGACTGTGTGCATATTTTAGCTCAGTGTCAATGAAAGACTCATTGGCTCCTACCTACATCTTTGAAACTCACAAAAATATGATTTAATTTTGGCTAAAATATAGTAATTGAATCTACAGCTGCTCGCTCTACTGTTTCTATCAAACAGGAGGAAATGATGCATTTGTTGGTGCTGTTGTGAGCATATGTGGCAGCAGCAGATCGATCATGTGCTGTACTCACTGCAGCTGAGCGTGGTGTCGGTTTGGGCCAGTGTGGACGGGATGGTCCAGTAGCTGTTGTCCCAGTCGATGATGTTCCCCACTGTCGCACATGTTAGTCCGCTAAGTTGAGCCAATGTCATGGCGTAATCCCAAAGTCGGAGGTTATATATGTTCCCGTCGAAGCTCTGCTGTCCTGAACACAAAGACATTGAGGGAGAGTCACAGTGCATCACGTAGAAAACAAACAAAAAACAAACAAAAGTTCTGTAACTAAATGTTGGCCAGTGCAGAGACCTAAGGACGGGCGTGATGTGGTGATGGCACTTTGGATTAACTACCATATTGATCTTGTTAAGGTAGTAAGTTTTATCCTAATTTCCATTGTTTGTCCAATAAATCACCTATATTTGGGTTTTGTTCTGCTTCTTAAACAATAGTTGATTTTAATGATCTAGAATCGTCCGTGTGTTTTTCCAGCGCCATACAGGTTACAGAGCAGGAAGTAACAAGCAGGACAGTGTGGCTCAGACAGAAGTGTTGGTGGTCGGACCAGACAGGCAACACGTATCCAGTTGGTGTCAAAGGTTTATTTGTCTGTGCTGAAGAATAATCAGTGACACAACACAGACTGTATGTCACAACACAACTACATGACAATCTTACCTCCTAACTGGAAGCTTCCACCTGCCGGCACAGAGTGTCCCACAGACGTGAAGCAGGTATTTAGCCACTGCACTCCAGCCGTATAAACCGCCAACTTGCCATTTACTGATGTCCAAACCAGACAGAAAGCTGTCATTTGGGAAGTGAAGGCAGCAGGTGACAAAATAGAGTTGATGACACAGTTCACTCCATCAACAATCAACGTCATGCCGCTTCCATTGGTGCCCAGACTCAGCGCCACGTTGTTGCTACTGTCATAGTAGGTGAAGAGCCACTCTTTCTGCTCAGGGACACACAAAATTCAGAGAATGAAAGTTCATTCTTGACCCTTTGGGTGTAAACTTAAAAAGCCTTTACAGGACGCTTTGCAAGTGTTGCACAAAAAATAGCAGTGAACCTGTGTTCTCGTGTTGTGCGTGTGTGTGTGACATACCTGTTTCTGGGTGTTGCGTTGCACCTCAAAGCATATCGTCAGCTGATTTAGTGTTGGTACTCTAACAGTGTTGGCGACCTGCGTGATTTTGCCGTTACCACTGGATATGCTGACTTTCTGGTTCCTCAGGGCCACGGCAACTAGAAAGGAGTGATGGAAGGAGAGAAGAAAAGAGGAAAGGACAGTAGAACAAAAGGTGGAGGCAAGGATGAGAGAAAGAAAAGAATGTAGGAAGTAATGCAAAACATAAAGTGAAAGTAGACAAAAAAGGAAGTAAAGAGGAAAGGTGATTTAGAAAGAGAAGGAGTGAAAGTTAACACAAATCATTTCATTCATTCTTTTGCCAACTATCTGTCTAAACCTGACTTGGTTTTTAAGTGAAGCAGCAGATAATGTCTCAAGTATATATATATATACACATTTCTGAACATACATGTGATCCACAGGTTGTGATGAATATGACAGTTTGTCTCAGCAGAAGGAGTTGCTGGCTATGCACAAAATACTTACAGCCACTATGCAACGGAAAAACACCATTCACACAAATACCCATCCAAACATGCATAAAGACACGTACACACCGATGCACCAAACCAAACATTAATGTCAGAGCGGCAGAATCTTCTTCACACATCGGACTGTGTGATCCAGTCTCGACAACAAGCTAAAAACTAACAAGGTAAAAAGACACATTTCTGACTGTTAGCACATCTGTACACGTTTGACAACAGAGACACCTGCTTTATCACTCTTATTTTATTTATCTATACTCTTCACATTTCTTCACTCTTCTCATTTTTAGATGAAAATGTAAACGTTTGGATGTCCATTAAAAATAATCCTAAATATAGGATTAGACAAACCAATATGGCAGCTACAATTAACTCAGAACCAAATATAACATCTTTCTTTATCTCATCTTCAAAATCATGTATTGAGACATTTTCACCATTGGTAAATTACCAAAAGGCTGAAGAGACAAGTCTATTCTCACCATGCTGACCATAAACACTGATCAGCTCCACACAGCTCAGCAAAACTTTAGGACAGCTGGAGAGTAAAGGTTATAACGTACAGTTGTGGCCTCGGCTGTCATCCACATCTACACTGGTTGACACGAAATGCTAACTGGGATACTGAATAAAATATATATTGTATAAAACATGAGGAGCGGGAGTACATCCCCGGCACTTGGAGCCTTCATAGCTAAGGTACTATTACTAAACTACTTGGGCAGTGGCCATGAAGGACAGAAACAGAGTCTGACCAAGGCCTATATTCTCCTTATGAAGTTTTGGGTTGACATGAAAGACCATTTGCAAATTCGGTAAATGTTCTGGCCAATATTTCTGTCTTTATTTTTGGGTGAGCTGAGATCTGATCAGTTCCTGACATGATTCCTCAGGTAGCAGATAACACTGTTATCAGATACCAGACCTGGAGAGCAGGTGTCAGCCAGGACCTACCGTGTCGGAAGCTAACATTGAACCCCTTCTTCTGCACACTGAAGTCGGAAGTAAAGAACAGTTTCATCACATTCCCTGTTGAGTTCAGTGTCAGCCCGTTCGCCGTCAGACCGCAGAACGTAACATCTGTGTTGCCTGTGTTCACCACCACTCGGTCATAGATGCAGCCCGGTGCTTCCTCCAAGTCAAAGTCCAGGAAGGTGAGTTGGATGATGAAGCCGGCAGGGGCCTGCATGGTCCACGTACAGATCTGTGAATTGGAGTATTTCTGGGGGTAGCAGGGCGACGTAATTTCCCCCTGGGCATCTGTCAGCACCTGGTTACAGTTGGTGGAGCTGCAGCCCAGCACTGGATGTGATGGCAGGATGATACACTCATGAATTTTCAGAAAGGTACAACCTCCACTGAAGCTGATAACGTAAGGTAATCACTCAGGAGATAAGATGCTGCAAGACCAGGACACAAGGACGCCCACTTTGAACGTTATCACCCCATTTAAGTACTTTTATCAGTTTGTCATCTGGACCACAGATGTGATTTAATCAGCTCACAAACCACCAGGTTAGGTTTGTGAAAAGATCGTTGTGTTTAGGTTAAAATAACATCACTTCAAACACCTTCGGTTCGAAGGTTCAGTGTTTTGTCAACTTCCTCTCTCTGAAGACTTCAACTGTCAATCATAACTGTATTGAGGAAATGCACCTCCTGGCATACTGGTGGGTGCAGTTTCCCCCTTCCTGAAGCATAATTATGGACATGATGAAAACTGACAATAGCCATTTAATGGGGTGATAACTTAAAATGACAGGGACCAGGACAAAGAAGAAGAGAGAGAACAAAAGACCAGAGTAATTAGATAAAGGGAGGTAAACACCTGCTACCATTAGCAATTAGAAGGCAAGTAGGTACAGTAGATTTCAAGGACAAATGCAGTTGAATTGGCTTCAAAAGTCAGTTACTCCAGGTCTGAGAGTTAAAAACGCAAGAGAGCAAAGAGGGACACACAGATGTTTTCAAGGTTACAAGAGGTTTAAGGATTTAGAAGACCAAACCAAGACACTTCGCCAGTGTTACACAACGACTATCTTATCAGAGAAGACAAGAAGAGTAGTTTGAGGACTTGTCTTTGAAAGATCACACTCCAAACATCAAACATTGTGCAGTCGGCTGAAGTTGCAGAGAGGAACAGCCCAGAGAGGAATCGGTTATGACTGACTGACTGAAAATGTCCATTCAGCTTTGTACCAAGTTCCACAACTGCCAGACCTGCTCGACACATCTAGAAGTTTAAGTCCAACAAAATACCAAGCATGCACATGCAGGAATGTCTTGCAAGTTAGGATTAGAAAAAGTCACACTTCATCAGACGTGTCGTCAGACTTTACAAGTACGAACATATACTACTGTGACGCAACTGCTGAGACTCCATATTATAAATGAAACGTCAAGTGCGATGTTGTGTTTATGTGTGCGAATCCATAAACCATCAAGAAATCACATTCAGTTTTGATTTGAGTGAGCTGGACTCGTACATTTATATGTAACATAAAACATGTTAGCCTTCATTATTTTCAACCACATCAGCCTCTCACTAAATGGAAAAGTGGAAAGAATGGTTCGTCTTTCTCGCTCTGGGTAACAATGGCCTCTGTTGATCTCGGACTCAGCCTTCGCCACAGCCAAAGCCACAGCCAACGCAGTGGGAACGTCAGAAACACCAGTATGTGTGTGTACATGTTTTTTTTCCTCTGTGTGTTTTAACTCCTACTTATGCAGAAGGAAGCTGGCTGGTGACGCATACTTTAACAAAATCCTCGTCCCCACATAAGGAGCTTCAGTGCAGAGACTCGGTGTGCTGCTCGCGTTCATGTAGACATGAACTTTTTTGGGGTCTGTAGCTTTAAATGCAAAACAGTTACATCTTTATGTTCATGGGCAGTGAGCAAAGCATCATACACACATTTACACTCCTCTAAACACAAGCCAAACACATTCCCACTCCATCTGAGAGTGTACAGTGTGTCTGTGTGTGTGTGTGTGTGTGTGTGTGTGTGTGTGTGTGTATCTGTGTGTGTGTCTGCTGCCATTAAAGTAGCTCAGCTTGAAATTTTAGGAACATTTGGATGCAACATCAAAAAAGCACCAAACCCCTTTTTCCTCAATAATGGAAAAAGTAGAAGCAGTCACATCCTTCACATACTGGGCTCGCTCTCTCTCTCTCTCTCTCTCTCTTTCCCAGCACTGTTTAAAACACACACAGGAGTTTCTCTAAGGGCGCGGGGGGGGGGGGGGGGGGGGGGGGGGGGGGGGGGGGGGGGGGGGGGGGGGGGGG
>JAUYWH010000016.1:18369552-18381501 GCA_034779795.1 Ctenopoma multispine | reverse complement strand
TGTGTGTGTGTGTGTGTGTGTGTGTGTGTCTGTGTGTGTGTGTGTGTGTGTGTGTGTGTGTGTGTGTGTCTGTGTGTCTGTGTGTGTCTGTCTGTGTGTGTGTGCGCGTGTGTGTGCAGGTGACCAGGGATCACATCAGCTACGCTCTGATGATGTGTGTCAGAGGCCCGTCCCCAGGAGAGCCAATCAGACTGCTCGGTCAGGCACAGGAGACACATGACGCTCGACCCACTGATGAGTTCAGTCATCTCATCTCTAAGCAGATGTTTCATGAATCAGTTGTATTTTTCTTCAAACTGTGCTGCGTCCGCTCCAGCTGTGGACGAAGCCAGACGCTTGGAGACTAAACTGATTGGTGATCGATCATATTAATCAACAATTAACCACACACACACGCACGAGTCCAGTGTTGCATTGTGGGACAGACGACCAACCACACAAACACCAGCATGAGCAGAAAAAAAGTGAGGTTTGAGCTCCGGGTGAGGAGAACCAGCCCAGTCTGTCAGCAGACACTGAGAGGTACAAAGGTTTGACGACCTGGAAAATAAAGGCGCTGGGAGAACATCAGGGCTGATGCAGCACCGTACGGCGCCTACACAGCAACACACGACACCTCAGAGAACACAGTGGTCAGACAAACAACAGAACTGAATGTAGTAACCAGAGGAAAAGGAAACAGGCCGGACTGAGCTGCTCGTTTAACACCAGCTGAACAAAGCGTATCAGTTCTGTGAATCCACCCGTAAAATGGTAAAACAGTGGTCGTCTGGTGGATTTAAAGTGAAGCTAAGTGATCCGTGTCGGCTCTGGAACAACAAGAGAATCTAAACGAGAGATGGAAGAAGTTTTGATTTACAGTTTTTGTTCCTCATAAATATTTCAAACCGTGAGAACAGAACTCGGTTTAATTTCATCGTCCAGAGCTGCAAATTCATGCAGCTCCTGACATTAAAGAAAACTCGCCTCTTTGTCAAGTCATGCATCTTGTTTCCTCCCCTCCTCCCCTCCCCCGTCTACAGTATGGAAATGGGAGCGAATGACAAGTGGAGCGAGGTCAGCGAGGAACAAGGCTGCCGACACGATGGCATAAAGAGAGCGATTCATGTGTCTGCGGGGCTGGATGGCAGCCTGCAAACCCTCAGTCAGACATTTTGTGGCCCAGAAGTCCCGGATCACCACGATCCCACAGTTTGACAGCAGAGCAGGAGAGAAGTCACCTTCACATGATGGAGAGAAGATCTGTGACTGAACAAGCAGCCCTGAAATAAGGTCACGAAGGTCATCACTGTTCATGAGGGTTTTCCTCAGCTGGTTTCTTTTCCTCGTTAGCTTCAGGCTGCATTTCCACACGAGCTTCAGACTCTGGATCTAAAGCTGCAGGTGCAGAGATCAAATCTCCCCCCTCACTTCATTAAAGCACAATCTTCTCTGACTGACACAGCTTCATTTACAGCCTCTGAGTTCTGTGTCACCTGTGAAGCAGCTTCAGGTGTCAGGATGGAACACACACACTTCCTGTCAACAGGATGCTGCCTGACGTCACCTAAACACGGTTCGTTCACCTTCTGGGAGACACATGTTTCTGTGTGTGTGTCGCCTGCTCAGGTTGTGTAACAGCTGGCACCTTAAACAACACCTTCTTTGATAAAGTCCAAGCGAGATTCTCATCACTGTAAAACAGCCAGTTCAGAGGGTTTCTGATCTGTAGCATCACTAACGCAGCAGGAAACAGGAGCAGCCTCCAGTGATGAACGGTTAAATCAGACCCAGACCACCACAGTCACAGCAGCACGTAACGAAGTACATTTACCTCAGAGCTTTAGTTACATACGACATCAACAGCACCAACAGTAGTATCAGCGCAGTACATGTTCACATGGAGCCAACAAAGTATTTTGATCCATTTCTTGTGTTCTGATTATCACAGTCTGATAAAGTAACACGTCAGCAGCACAGTGGAAACATATATCTGGTGTCTCTGTCTCAGGTATTCAGACCTGCGCTCACACTGTGCACATATGCTGAGCTGAGCTCTCACAGAAACAAAGGAGCCACAACAGACTCGTGAAACGTCACCTCACAACCACTGAGCCACAGCTGCTCCTTTCCCTGACGCGTCCAGAGACTTTTACTGAAAGTGATGAAGCGGCTGAGCTCAACGCGACCACTTGTTCAACTGGCACCATCAGCACCCGAACTCACTGCTGCTGAAACTTTAGAGGACTCACATGTTTTCAGTGGAGCGGCAGCTGGTCCCCCTGCAGGAGCATGGTCCCCCTCCTCCGAGGCGCAAACTTTGCAGACTGTTCCACAAATCCAAAAGGACGCGTAAAACTCTCCAAAGTTTGGAGAGGAGGAGAAAGGGAGAGGCAGCGAGGGAGAGGGGGGAGGGAGCGGTTCTGCTGGTCGCTGGGTTCGGTTTACTGATCCGGACTCGCCGGAGCCGGCGGCGACGTGAAGATGCTTCAACCGAGTGAAAAACAGCGCAGAGAAGGATCGTTAAGTTCGCAGGCGTCAAGCTGGAGAGGGGGAAACACACAGGTCTGACTTCCGGCTCCAGCTTCTCAAAATAAAAGCTACCTGGCACATCTGGGCACAAACCTTCAAAATAAAAGTGGTGGACAGAATAAGAATTTGAATTCAGCTTGTTGATGGTTCCTCATAAGAGAAAGAATCAGACAGAGGAAATGATGGAATAAAATGAACCGAACCTGGGGGGTCTGATTAAAAACCAGGACACATGGAGCCAGAAGAACCGCTCCAGAACAGAAACAACACAAAGGAGCTGATAGTACAAACCAAAGGGACCCGGCAGAGAGGTGTCACCACCTGACCTGGTCCTTCCTCATCAACAGCACGGTGAGGAAGGCCCGGCAGCACCTGGACCACCCTTACAAAAAAGTAGTATACTTTAACTACATATTGTTAAGTACATTTCAAGTATATTTCCTTAGTGTACTTTACCTAGTAAGTATACTGGTGTTAATGTACTTGCATGTAAACTTTTTAAATACTCATTGGGAGTAAATTGGCCCAGTTTTTGTGTACAAACGTATACTTTAAGTACACTAAAACTAAACCTTTATATAATAGTGTTATTTACTGTTGGTGTACTTTCAATCTACTTTTGAGTTGATCGTAGTTACTAGAATATTTCTAAAATGTGTATTTTATTTTCACATGTAACAAATACTTCACGTCACCAGACCGACGTGACACAGTCACAGCTACCAGAGTTCATCATGAGCAGCAAACTATGTCCACACAGAAACTGACACAAGTTTTATTTAAGTTAAGAGGTACAGTATAAGTACAAGTATAAGCCAGCAGTACTTATACCTTTCTGTATACTCCAAGTATCTGATTTGGCCCACAGTGAATAAAGGGTTAAGTATAAGTACAAAGACGGGCTAAATGTGCTTCTTATACTTAAATGGAATTTTGTCTAGTGAATCTATAAAAATATATAAAAAGTAAACTCAAAGTATACTTGCATGATTTTAGTTTCATTTTCGTGAGGGCAGTGACCCGTCACATTCCATATTTTGGACTTTTTGAGTTCTGTTGAAATGGAAATTCTATGGAAGGCCGAGCAAGGAAACAGGTAGCCATCACCTCCTCCATTACCCTCATATCTCTTCCTGATAGAGGTGGAGGGGGGGCAGGGTACTGTAAGGTGGAAAACACTCTGCATAGGTCATCGTTTATCCCAGGACTGTTCCTGTGGCATTAATCACTCCTCAGACTCAGACTGTTTTCATCACATTCTCAGTCGGACATATCACACAGATATTCAACAGGGAAATTCCTCTTGATAAAACAATCCATGCTGCAGGTTGTTAGTTGGACCACACGAGCAGGAAGGGTGAAACCATCTGTTCACAGCATCAGTGGAACATCCATTACTGTTTGATGGTTCCCCTGTTGTCATGTCGTGATGCAGATCCTGTGATAACTGGACTGAGGTGAGCAGGAACAATGAGCAGCTCATTTGCCTCCAACCGTCATTCAAGCCGATGTGCCTGTCTGATAAAAACCTCCGAGTGGAGGGAGAAGCTGCAGGACGAAAAAGTCCTGCATTCGAAATCTACTTCAGGTTCTCACAGTTTCCACCGTGGTGTCTGAGCTCAAACCTGAGCTGGTGATGAGCAGTTTGAGGATGAATAAATCCAACCTGCTTCACTTCTCTCCTCATAACAAGTGACTGTGAAACACACAACGAATTCATCTGCACGTCTCTTTATGGGTTTATGGGTTGTTTTTAAAGTCCATTTGGCTTCCAGGACCTTCCCCTGAAGGCCTACAAGACGAAGGACCCTCTTTGCTGTAGTATTAAATCTCCTTCCAGTCATTTTGTCTCTTTATGGTAGTTGTACCAATCTTGTGTCTCTGGAGGGCCCCTGACCCCTTGGACCCTTGGGCCTGTGCCTGGAAACCCCTCGGGGAAACTTTCAGAGAGGCAGCTGAGGGTGGAGCAGGTGAAAATCAAGTAACAGTTACAGGTTTGTGATTTAGTTTAAATACAAAGATCAACTAGATATGAAACAAGCTGAAAATGAATCCGTGAACAGCACGTGATAAGATTCAAGATTCACATCTGTGTGGAGCTGTGGACATACAGCAGGTTTATATCTGAACATCTGAAACATTTCACACATAAAAAGCCAGAAAATAACATGTGAAATGTTCAGTTTCCTGTTTTTTAATGAACATGTCGTGTGAGCTGCATCATTTCCAGTAACACTGAGCTTTCTGTCAGTTTCCTGCAGGTTTTATATGTGAAGGCGTCATGTTCGTCCTCGGGCTGAAGCCCTCACCTCGCTCTGAAAACATCAAGCGTGAAGGGAGAGACGGCTACAGAAAAGATTCAGCTAAGAGCAACATGACGTAATACTAATAAAAAAGAAAACGTCTCTGTTTAATGAGCGAACACAGTGTGCTGGGACTGGACAGAGCACCTAAAAATAGAAGCAAACAGGGACAAATCAAACCACAAGGGACGAGAAATATCAGCAGAGAGTAACTAAGTACTTTTACTCAAGTACTGTGCTTAAATTAAACTTTGAGATACTTGAGTATTTTTATTTTCTACTAAGTCATAGTGTAATTTAAATTTAAATTCATTTAAATTTGGTACCAACTGTAGTGCACTGAAGTAAACGTAAGCGGACCTGTGGAATTTGTGGTAAAGACTGAGATGGTTTGAGAATCAAACTGCAACGCAGATGATGGAAAAAACAGACGAGTCAGGAATGAGGAGGAGAAACGGCCGGCTGTACTGGAACGGGACAACTTTCTCCAATTTAAGTTTCCCCAGTTGAACAGGACGACAGTATTCGTCATGTAGTGTTTTTGACATAGTTTTCTCATGCACCACATTCAGGTTTTTATCTTTGTCACTAATGTGCATCATGACATGGAAACAGCTCCTGATGTAGAGAAACACATTCACGCTGAGAGATAGTTTTGAAGTTTTGCTTTGTCTGAGATCATGATGACGAGCTGAGACACTGGAATCTCAGGTTTGTAACTTCCTCCTCCTCCAGCCCCAACACAAAACATGCTGAGACAAACTGGAGCCACATGTCGCTGCTCTCCTCTGTTACAGCCACAGCACAGGCTTTCAGTAACAATCTAGAATCATGATTACATCCTTCACCCACGTTAGCTTTGGTTCACCCTTTTTATTTGTGTGAGCCGTTTCAGTCGATGCTGGAATCAACACCTGAAGCTTCAGCAGTAGACCTGAAGCGTGCTGGCCGACGCTCCAGGTTTGGCTCCAAAAAAAATCTGGATTCAACAGCTGAACAAACTTTGTAGAGCAGGTCAAGTGTCGCCTGTGAACAAAATGACACGTTTTCATTTGACATGATCAGATGTAGAACAGTGTTCCAGTTATTACAGGTACAAACAAAACACCAGAGAACGGATCAATCACTCCATCATTTCAAATCTTTTATTCAAACAGCCTTGTTGAGGCACAACTAGAAAGTTCGAGCAACTCTGTGAAAACCTTTAAAGTCCCACTAAAATAAGTTTGGAGAAACTCCCCATCGTCTCAGAACTAAACAGCATCTACACAGAAAGTGATATGTGAACAGCACAAGTTAAACATCTCAGGAACGAAAACCTCCAAGAAACAGAAAGTCAGAGGACGACTGTCCAACACCCCAACAGCACTTTTACTTTGCCACCAAGTCACTGGACTGTAAAGATGTTTCTCTCCACACTTCGGTCTTCATTGTCTGAGCACTGGGACAAGCGACACACGGTCTATGTTTAACTAGGATCAAAGAGAGTATGACAGTCAAACACATTCTGAACGTTTACAGAAAAGACACAAAGAACTTTTCCAGTTTTAAGGAAACTGGAGAAACTGGCTGAGCGTCTTCTGGAGTCTGTTTGAAAGTTGGTCACCTGCTGTCAGTCAGACTAGTCGGTCTGTGATTGGGTAATTTAGTGTCCTCGTTAGTCGAGTATCGTGTCAGCAAACAGTTGCAGGCTTAATAATCACTTCACTAACGGATGGTGTACAACGGTTTGGGCCCAACTCAACAATTTACAGTGCAGATATAATCAGGTGAGATTCAGAAAATGTGATGATATATGTAAATTTGTGATTTTGCCATATAGCTGGTACTGAAGTATCCATCACTATTACACGGTATGTGGTTGTATTTGTTCATTTCAGTCAGTGCTGCAAATCAGTGACTAGGACGATGATGAACTAACTTAATTTTATGCATTTAATCAGTTACTGCAACATTTTGATTTAAAGAGTTAAAAACGTCGCTGTGAGTCTCCTGTCTGAATTTAACTAAGTATTCTATCCGTTCACTGAGGTGTTTTTTTCTCCTGACTGAGAGTCTGGTTCTCATTTGCGCATTAGTTCCGTTTAGAAAGAGCAGAACCAAACACCCTGAGGTGATCTTAATCGGGTATGATGTAAGAAAACAGACCAGCAAAAAACGGCAGGATGGTGGACTGCATGTCTGTCATCATGCTTCTACTGCACAGGAAATGTCCATATGAAAGACGTTCAGCAAACACACTTGTTCTCCGTTATGCTTCTTATTCTGATTTTTACTTGTGGTTGCCAAAGACCTCGTGGACTGCAAGATGCTCCATTTTTTGATACTTTTGTTTTCATGGGTTTAGTACTGATCCGAAAGGATACAACATGAAGGACACCTGCTCAGTCCACTGATGACTGCACACAACCATTAGCTCTGTGTTCTATAATAACTACTTAAGAAGGAGATGAGTCACGTGAGGAAGGAATCTCAGGATTTAAAACTGGTGATGGATTTTAAGATCTACTGGATGTAAATAATCTGACAATAAATCCAATAAAGAACGTCCACTTTCTATTTTCTGCTGAATATAGCTGCTGGTTCTGTCCTTCTCTTACTTGTTTCATACCATCTATAAACATACTGAGCTTCGGTGTGTGTCGTCTTCTTGCCTTTCCACTGCTGATGAAGCCTGTGAATTACTCGAGTTACGTTTCAGAGCTGATATAAAAATATAAAAAGCATGAGTCAGTACAGAAGCTTTGATCTGCTTGTCTTGGGCTCAGCTAATTAAAATCTGTCAGACATTCAGCATGTTGTCCAGTCAGTTAGTCAGTGAGTCAGTTATCCAGTCGATCGGACACAGTGTCAAACACAGGCAGCCATTGTTGCAGACTGATTTTCATCATGTCCTCCACTGATGGTGAGTTGAACAGCTCTCTTCACAGGATGGCCCCAGTGTGTGTGTGTGTGTGAGATAGAGAGAGCTGCGTCTTTGCATCGCTGTGGGCCAGATCAGTGACAGATAGAGCGGCGCTGCTGGGGAGAAAAGAAGGCAATGGAAGGAAGGAGGGATGGAGGGATCAGACTGGAGCAGAACAAAGGCTTCATTCTTTGCCAGTGGTGAGGAGTTTCAGAGCTTTCTGGAGGTTCTGGATGGCTGTGCTGACGTCTTCATACTGCAGGGCGCTGCCGGCGTACTTGCAGTACTTCTGGGCCTTGGTGAAGTCCTCCGGGGTTAGATGGACACCGCCTGGAGGGAAGGATATACAGGGGGCGGGGTGACAAGAGGGGAAAGGGAGAAAAAGACAAGAGACGAGTCAGAGTGCACAACAACAAGAGGAGACGATGAAGGCAATGTGACAAGAGGGAAAGGGAACAAAGAGGAGGAAGCCAGTGAGACCAGAGTCAGATATCAGTTAATGTACGACAAGGACCAGACAATTAGAGCAACACGGACAACAAATCACTCTTCATCACTGAGTTACTGCGGCTGTGAGCAGCACAAAGAGGTGCAAACAAACAGACTCCAAACATCAGACGAGTGTCGGCGAGCATTCAAAAAACTGAGGCAAAGTTTCTGGATGTGAAACAACAACTGAAGAACACCTGGATTAAAACAGAAGCAGGAAACAGTCCACAAAAACACTCTGTGACACTATTAACCAGGTTAGACGCAAGTGTTCAAGTGACACTGCATTTAGAAAATAACTAAGCAGGTACTGGTGAGGCACTCACCATTGAAACAGGGAAACGGAGAAGAGCTGGAGCTTTAGATATTCATCTTGTGAACAAAGAAGCATTTGGCAGATGGTTAATAGCTACATCTAATCGAGAACATACCTGAAAACCATACACACGGTATGTGCACACCTGAACCATCATGGCTCTAGAACGCGCGTGTCATCACAACCACACTCCTGATAGTCAAATCCCAGCTACTGTTCCCTGACTAATCCCACTAATAAATGATTTGCCTCTTTGAGACATGACCGGCGGTAGATCACTAGATCACCAGCACACAGTTAATTCTACTTCCTGCTTTTTTTACACATTAATCTACAGGATAAGTTTAATAATTAAGTAGCTCGCTCATCAGCAGTATGGTCCTGACAATACAGGTCTTATTTAGTGTTGTGGTCCAAAGTTCACAACAGTCTGGACTCAAAAGAATTTCAGTTTCTCTTCCTTCCTGTAAAAGTACAGTTCCAGGGAAAACGTTCTGGTAAAACACTTGAGGTCATGGAAAGTCATCAGCACAAGCCCGCTTAATCAGCACTGAGGGGATTGTGGGTAATTTATGAAAAATAACAATATGTCTCAGAGCAGATAAGGTCTGTTACCTGCCTGATGAGGGTGGACGCTGTGGTTAGATTCTGTGTGTGTCTGTGGCTCCACATGATCAGATCTCATTTTGTGTAGTATTTAATAAAGTGTCCCTCAGACGCACCACTCCCTGTGAGCTCATTGACATGCCCCCCCCCCCATGCCCCCCTCCCCCCCTCCTCGGTAAACCTATAGTCCTTTACCTTCTTAGAATTAAATTTCAACTACAACATATTCTCCTGAATCCAGCTTATGAAAACAGTGTTCATTAAATGATGATGATGTACAGGCCAAACTCAGCTACTCTACGTTTCTACTTCGGTTTCTGTTACTACAGAAATAAAGAATCTTGCTGAAATCGTATCTACTCTGCCGAGAGGAATTATGTCTTTTGCAAGAACAACTTCACAAGTCATCTTAAAACCTTATAATGTCCCCAGGTGTATGGCTCAGTTGGTTCTTTTAAAAATGTGAAACGCCTTGAGATGCACATTTTGGTCTCAGTGGATTTATGCAGCCTGTTTATTAAGATGTGCTAGAAGCAGGATGAGATGGTTGTGTTAGTTATTAGAGATCCACAACAGAGAAAAGTCGACTACTAGAAGGAGAAAAACATTTTGAAGCTGTGAAGCGGGGGCAGTGTTTGAGAAGAGAGGACATCTGGTAGTGGAATGACATGAGGAGGGTGTGCTCAACTGAGAACAGTGATAATTCTCTGCAATGACAACAACCCGTTCTCATCACATACGCATAAAACCTTACTTGAACTTGCAAAGAACGCACACGACAACATTCAAACCAAAATAATAAGACAAACCAGACACGGAACTGATTTAATTTGTTGTGTTCTGCGTCTTGTTTCATTCACTGTTACCGTTTTACACCATTTCATTGTTGTGAATAATCATTGATCTGCTGTGTGTCTGTTGTGACTTCTCTCTCCCTGACATCCAGAGCAACACATCTGCTCTTTGTGTTTCTGCAGCTAATCACTCACAGCCCTCCACCCCTCAGAGTCTCTGGAGGAAACATTTTATAGTGGGTGTGACACTATAGAATCCATACACCGGCTTCATGTCCACTCTCCTTCATATACGAGCCTCCAGGGTATGATATAGCAGAGCAGGACTTGTCATTGTAAAGCCCAGAAAATCCTCTGTAAATCCCCTCAAAGATCCATCCAGTAGAAAAAGTCCACTCTGACTGTGGACACTGTGAGTATTTGTCTTCTATATTCTCTTGTATTTATTGTCCCTCTGTCATTCCTGTCCTTTCTGGATTCCTCTCTAAAATCTCTAGTGACTGTGAAAGTGGACTTCTCTGCTTTGTCTTTACACTACTTGGAGGTATGAGGAAACCTGAGCATTACAGTTTAGATTGTGTTGTAATCGTGTCCATTAATCTGCAGCCGTAACAGTTTCAACTGATAAATGTGGGTGCAGTTGTTCGTCCTGTCCTTGTCCAGCAGGTAGGTAGGAGTTAACCATTCATCTGTCATAACATCTTAACCTTAAGGTGCATTTGGAGAGACGAGGCTCTGGGTTGGGGGGCAGGGAACCAGGTCTAGCTGTGCCTGGCTGGTGGAGTGTCCAGATATATTTTTTTTTACTTTTCCTCCTTCTTTATTCCTTTATCCATTGTCTTCTTTTCTCATTTTATCTGATCTCTCTCACAATTTTCTCTCTCGCTTGTTTTATGACATATTCTTCTTTTTTCTTCCCTTTTCTGGTCCATGCTCTATTTCTCTGTCTTGTCACATCTCTACCCCATCCTCCCCTGTAAATCTTATTTTATTCCATACAGTATGTGCTTTATTGCTACGCTTGTCAATGTGCATATTTTTCTAAAGCATTAGAAACAGTAAGGAATAATAATCCTGACATAGTAATATGGTTTAAAAATCCTTTGAAACTAACAATCTTGACACTGATTTTTCTTTATTGCTCTTACCTCCTTTTTCCCTGGGTAAGCATCAATACTTATTTATTTTCTTGGCCTCTCTTTTTCCCTCAAGCCTTCCTCGTCTCAATAATCCTCTGTTTCTTTCCTCCTCTATACATTAAGCCCTTTCTATTCCCTCTACTTGTTAAACCTCTTTCCCTCCCTCAGTCAGTCCTCCCCTCCCCAAATCATTCTCTTTAATTTGAACCATGCCTGTGTGGCCCTCCCATCCTACCACACTGTGCTCTGTAAGCCGAGCATGAGACACTGCCCAGGACAGATTTCACTCTCCATATCAAACACATTCATGCAGCACAAAGTAAAGACACATCACTGCATTTCAAACAGCACTGTTCTACACCTCACAGATACCGTCCTAACCCGCTCACTCAGCCTTTGTTGTGAGATCACCTCCACGTAGTGAGGTTACGTGTGGTGAAACTGCACCCAACACTGTCTCTTATAAAGGCACCAAAATGGCTGCCAGTCCCTTATTTTCATTAGGTTTAGGCACTAAACAAACAAGGATAGGGTTAGTAAAAGTGTTGAATGTTTGCCTGAAAAATTGTGTCCTTAACATCACATGATGTTCATCACATCACCCCAACCTCTACCGTACACCAGGTGGACGCATTCAATTTTTCCCATGCAGACCTCCGTCCAGCACAACACTGAAACCACCAGGTGCTTTTAACGTTGTAGCTGATCAGTGCAGAATCTCACCGCTCCACACACCACAATGAACTTCATTTGAAAGGGTGTTTCCAGAGACAATGTCTCAGTGTTTACTCTGGATAATCCACAATTTTTTTCAATTCAATTCAACTTTATTTATATAGCGCCAATTCACAACACAGGTCATCTCAGGGCACTTTACAGTGTAAGG
>JAUYWH010000016.1:18305549-18346841 GCA_034779795.1 Ctenopoma multispine | reverse complement strand
GTGTGTGTGTGTGTGTGTGTGTGTGTGTGTGTGTGTGTGTGTGTGTGTGTGTGTGTGTGTGTGTGTGTGTGAAAGATGCATCAGGAAATAACGATCCAGTCAAAGTGGAAGATGTAACAGAAATTTTGAAATCATGTTCACATTCCCCTAAAGTTTGCTGACATGCTTAATTATTTTAATTATTAACACACGTTATTTCACTTTAGCTTAAAGGTTTAGCTTGTTAACATTTTAAAACAGGTAAATAAAGGACCGTATGAAACCACACTTTGTCTTTAGTCAATATAAAAGTGCTATGAAAATTAAATCGAGGAGGTGGCGACGTTGCTTGTGGAAGAAAAACATACCACAAACTGAGCTGCACTGGGTTCAGGTCAGGCGCAACATGCTTGTCGGGAAATCTACACTTCACGGGCACAGTTTAACGTTTTCCACTTAAAGGGGCACTCGAGGAACCATCTAGAATTTGTCTGTCTTACTATGTTTGCCTTTGCTTTGCACGCAGTTTCTCCACCTGTTCTGATTCCGACTCCTACAGAGTCCAGCAGGGCCTCAGGTTTCTAAAACCACTAAAGCAAACACAACGGCTCATTCCAGCAGGTGGACCCTGACCAGCCTGAATAGATACACTGTTCACTGACTACATCAATCTGTGTGTGTGTGTGTGTGTGTGTGTGTGTGAGAGTGTGTGTGTGTGTGTCTGTGTGTGTGTGTGTGTGTGTGTGTGTGTGTGTGGGCTCTGCGGGAATGTAAAACCACCGAGCTGAGTGCAGAATGAAGAAAGGACAACTGGTCAGGGAATAGAAAGAATCCAGGATCAGAAGAAACCCACCACACTCAACACTGTCTCAGGATCCGAGCCATTTTTAGCTTTCCATCTGACTGCTGACCAAACATAAGCAAGTTTCAAACTATAAAACTGCAAAAGGTTCCTGGTGAGGGTCCAAATTTTTTCATTTTCCTTGCCTTAAGATGAAAAAACTAAGCAGCATGTTGCACCCAGGCTCCTTAGATTTTCATGCTGGTGATGTCCCAAAATGAAAAAGGTCCAGGTATTTATCTATGGAGCTTGATCAGGGCCATAAGTTATGTCAATTTGAAAACAAAAAGCAAAACCTTGAAACTGAAAGCTACTGTACTACTTGCAAGCCTGACAAAAATTATACCAAAAACAAACAAATTGCATGAATTATGGTTTTTCAATTTAAACATAAATTAGAATATTTTTTTGGTATAAGCCATTTATTTAGTTTTTTCTAGTAATAAACGCTTCTTTAAAATGTTTTCAGATCAAGATTTTATTTTTTACTTTTTATTTGTTTCTAGCACCATATTTTTTGAACCTGACTTAAGTACTTGTCACACTTTATGTTTTAGTATCTAAATACTGCAAGTTGATGAGATTTACACACAGCTGTGCTGGAGCTCTTTTCTTTCCTCAACCAACATGCAGAAAGATTTTTCATCATTTTAAGTCATCAAATTAACATCAGAGGAGTGAACCTGATGTTTGACATTTTAATTGGACACACTGATGACCACCTCCTGTTCAAAACAAATGTGCCAATTACTACACTGAGCTGTGCTAACATCACTTAAATGCACCATTTAACCATCATTTAACTCCTAACCCTAAGTGTAACATTGTGTGAAAGGGTGTAAAGTTCATATGGAGAGGATAGATAGATTCTTCGTTAAATATCTAAACTAAAAATAAATGTTTTAGTGCAGCGTATTTAGCTGCTGGTGATTTCCCACCCTGAAGCATAAGAAACTGATTTTTAAACAAGTGATTTTCCACCGTCCCTGTGAGAGCAAAGCCTCAGATAGTTGAGCCGGTGATGATGCTGGAAAACAGAATTAATGAGTCCAACATGTATTGTATGTACGAGCCAGGTCATCAGGGAAAGTGAGAGAAGCTGATGTAGGAGTGACTCACAACTACCATCAACAGTTCATAAAGGAGTGGAACATACCAGAAAAACCTCAGGGTAGCCCATGTTTCAGAAGAGTGGAATTCAGGATAAATTGTTCTACAGCAAGACGTGTTGCTTGCCTGATCTCGAGCAGGACTATAAATAAATCTGTTAAATAAACAGGTTTCTCCAAGTGTGGTACTGATGGATTCAGTCACAAGGCCTCAAACAGTGCAGCAGGGTAAATAAACGTCTTGATCAAGTTGGGGTAAACAGTGTAGGAAACTTTCCTAATGTACTGGTTGATCTGCATTTTAAACCTGGTCTGAGGCAGGTATTCATCACAGGGTGGAAAGAAGTGGGAAAAGCTGAGATCCAGAAAGAGCTTAACCACTTCTCCTTCACGTTGACAGGAACCACTTGTCTCCTGTACACTTCCCTGGGGGTATTCTAGTCCAAGTAGGACAGGAGCACGGGGAAAACCCCAAAACGTGCTGGAAGAATGTGGAGCAATCAGTGGTTTCTCTGAACTCCTTCAGTCAGCGGGCTGAATAGCTGAGGCAGCCACGTCATGCTACACCTTCACCTCCAGTGAATGTTTATTGTGAGCAGAGGAAGCAGCATATGACAAGTGATGGATACAGTCCGTCACTTGGACTGTGATGGACTGTATCCAGGAGGATGCTCTATGATAGCCAGCTTTCTATGCTGCCTTCACATGTAAATTATCAAGGTAACAGCTATAAATACTGATATTTAAAATAACAATCTACAATTCACTTCTTGCCACCATCCTCGGCTGTGCAGGTAAGTGAAGCACTCACAGATGGAAGCACTCTGTGTTACCTGGATGAACAGTGAGCAGTTCAGGTACATGTAGGAAATATTTTAATAAAATTTAAATAAATACTACATTAAGATGTCTCTGCATGACACAGCACAGTTCAGGAGCACAGCATCCCTGCAGTAGATATAAGACATCCACATGCAAACACATGGACCTCAGAGAACACAACCAGAACAACACTGACGCTAATAACAACGCTAGTAACCACTAAGACATCAAAGCAGCGGATGTGAGTCCTGTGGAGAGGGGCATCCTGACTGTGCGACAGTAATGACCATCCCTGGAGCCACTGTAAAACCTGGATGGGGTGGGAAAGCTGTGTGTGTGTGTTTTTATCCTCATCCACTGCTTCCTTTAATTGGCTCTGAGCGATGTAAAGTGTGCGCAGCATCCTTGCTGCCTCTCCTCCCCCTTCATGTCTTCTCCTCCTCTCTGACCACATGGAGATGGTTTTCTAAAACATTTCTCTGCTCAGTAAGTGAAATCTTCCATCGTATACGAGGTTATATACGTGTTTACTAGTGCTGAGAGTAGCTGGGGAAATTTAATTTCTTCATTACATAGATCAGTTTGCATCACCTATTGCACATGTCACGTTTTACTTTACAATACTTTAGCATCTTTGAGTAAAACTGTTTTGTTTTTACATTTAAAACAACGTAAACTTAAAATATGATGTATTGATTTATCTCGTTCTAAAAGAAGTACCCTGTTTTCTTCCTGCTCTGTGGTACACTCCCTTTGAGTCACTCTGAACGGTTTCACTGATTCTGTGGGAGGTGCTGGTAGCTGTGGTGTGGTTAACATCTCTGAGGAAGGAAACCTCAAACCTCTGAGAAGAGCCACTGCGACCGGCCCAGCCACTGATGAACAACAGGCAAATGTCAAGCCTTTTAGTGTGTGTGTGTGTGTGTGTGTGTGTGTGTGTGTGTGTGTGTGTGTGTGTGTGTGTGTGTGTGTATTCACTTCAGTCGAGCTCTGCAGTGTGTTGTGTAAGAAAAGAGCCATTCATCCATGTGGTTCTGTGGTAAAGGTGACATTACAGGCAGCCAACAGCTCTGCGTGATGACTGTGATCCAGCAGTGTTTTCCATTTTCAACAAGCACACATCTGGACACGCCGCTGTGATGTATGCTGATAACAACGGTAATAAGGCTGTCAGCAGAACCACGCAGCTCTAATGCAGGCCATTATTCTTTATTTTCTGACACTCAATCTAAACTGTATGAATGAGAATGAACCCTAACAATACTTTTACCAACATGTCAGTCAGCTCCTTTCCCAGACTTCTCTTCAAACCTTTTCAAGGTGAACAGTTTATCCTTAAATCTGTCAGAATTCTTATAGTCCAGAAATCCTCATCTGACTTCTGTTAGCCCCTCTGATATAGATTGTGTAGAATTAATGTGTGATATTGTCTGAATTCTTAAAAAAATTCAAACTTCAGTATGCAGCATTTCACATGACCCCCGCAGACAAGAAAACAGAACCCACAGGTGATTTGGGTCAGCATGTTGTAGGCAGGTGCATCAGTCATGTGCTGAGATGAACTATGCTGATGAAAACTGTTCTAAATAAGATAAAACATGAGGTGAAACATTAAATTGAAATATAAAAATTATACGACTAACCAGCGGGAAATAATGGATTCACAGTGATGAAGTGTCTAGATCGATGGATTAGTCAAAGACAAACGATCCCATCTGGTTATTTGATTGTGTGGTATGAGTTAAAGCTCCAGAACAGCTACAAAATGCATCTGAGTTTGTTTGGATAAACCATCTTTAAGGCCACATAGATGAGAATAATCTGTCCACCTACCAGTGAAAAATCTAATTCATTTCCTTTAATGATGACTATATCATGATATTAGAACATGTGACTACACACCGTGTGACAGAAATATAACGTTGGCTTAACTCACCGACTCCAGCTGGTCCATGAGTTTGACCAGGAACTTTCGACAGTCTGGTGTTTTACTGTCCAGCTTCATTCCTGTCTGCATAGCATAGAGCCGACCTATAGGAGAGGACAAGAGGTGGTGGGAAGATGAGGAGAAAGGAGGATTAAACATTGTTTTACTGCTCAGAGTTTTTCCTCCACAACCTCGTTTAAAGTCACATGAAGACTCATTAAACAAAGTCTTGATGAAATTTTGACAACAAAGCTGCAAAGCAGCTTGAAAAGTCACCTTGATACCTTCCAGAGAGATGACCCAAGCAGCAGCAGAAAACCTGTATGGACACCTGACTGACCGCCTGGTTTACCGTCTGATGGTCTGACTAACAGACTTAATGAGTAATTACTTTACTGACTGTTTTTCTTAGTTGGACTGAGATTTACTGATTTACAGCAGATTAAACACACTGATGGGACAAAGTGAGGATACATGCAGTACTGCTCCAGTTGGCATCATTTCCACAACTTGTTTCACTAATAAAGATTACATTTTGTAGGATGATGCATTTCTAAAAAAATTTATTAAAGGAGTTTTCAGCAATGCTGCTAGTTTTAGGACCTTATGTTGGAATAAAAACTTCCATTAGTACTAAATCAGCACGCCTGCAGAGTGCAGTCTACAGGATTTTCCAAACACACACACACCTGTAAGTACTGCAAGGCCAGCAAAGTATCATCCACACAATCCACAGCAAGTCTGTCTGTGTGCAGTTATGTGTGATGTAAACTGAACAGGCAGAAAATGCTTTGTGCAACCAGGATGGTTGTAGTGTAAGGATGTAGTGTATCCATTTTCTTCTTTGTGCAGACACAGAGGACACTGCGAGGGCCAGATTACCTCAACAGTTTACTTTTTACAGCAACAGTGAGTCAAAGCACACCGTACGACAACAGCTGACATGGGTCAGACCAGATTTATGCTTTGTTAGAAAAGAGGAAATGTTCTGATAACAGCAGAAAACACTATAAGATCTTTGTGAAATATGGCGTCATCTTTCTAGATAGAAGGACAGAGGTGCTTTATGGTGCATATTTCTGAGTACAGTGATTTGGTCGACACAGCTCTAGTAAATAAACTGATAAAAGAATCAAGAAGAGATAAAAGAAGAGTTTGTAGATGCTGGAAAATTGTCAGGAAGCATCAAACGTGGTGCACCAAGAAGAGAAAAAAAAACTAAATGTCATACAGGAGAATCTGTTATCAGGCAACGATCCAGACTCGGTTCCCCTGTAGTCTCCTCTCTCTCCTCTGTTTCCACCTCGTGTTTAGTGGTTGAGTCACTGTGCATCAGCAGAACAATGTCCCGTTTCACAGGGCAGGATGGTGGGAATCAACGCCAGGCAGCCACCACTCAATATTTCCAAAAAACACACAAATGTATACTCTCCAGTGGAAGCCAGTGAACCAGTTAAGCAGTCAGCACAGAGACAGAGAAACAACCAGCAAATCCTCAGCTACTGAGGCAGACAGGCAGCAAGCGACAAAGACTTTCTTTGTAGTATTCACCCACCCAGCACAACAACACTGACAGACAATGAAGTGCTACCCAGACAGCAGAGAGGATGTAAGGCCACAAAAACTGAAAAACTACAGCAGAACCATGACTGACTCTCACACACCCCCACGCAACCCCTCTCACACTCACAGGTTGCTTCAGCCCTCTGCTGGCCTTCTGTTGGAAATGACTGTTCAATCTGTACCTGACATATGACTAACTCTTCTGTTAGCAGAACCGTGACATGTAGGGCTGCAACTAAGGACTGTGTTCAAATGATGAATGACCACAAAATGTCCATCAAAAATCAAACCATGAAGAAACCAGGAAGTACAGACATTTGAGAAGCTAAAACTAGAAATCCTTCACATTAGTTTAAACAGTATCCACACAGATTTGGCCTAATGTGCAGCTTGACTTAATGAAACCTGATCTGACAGGTGATATAAAGTTTGTCTACTTCTGATGAACAACTCCTCACTACTCCACATAATCTGATCACAGAAATAAAGTGTGATGGTTTTTATGAATAATTTCACTGTTTCTCCTGCTCCTGTGTTATTTTTCTCTTTTACAGTGAACAAAGTGGCTCACAAGTGTTTGTTACTGCTGAAATAATCAACCTTTCAGGCTGTTATTTGCTACGTTACAGGATCTCTGGTGGAACTTTGCTCTTTCCTGCTGATAATTATAGTAAAAAAATGCTTTTTACTGCTGATGTTTTTGCTACTATTTAATTCATCCATCACCCTGATAGGATAAGCTTCAGGTGAAGCACTACTGCTGCCAAAGCACACAAACAAAAAGTATTTTCATGATAAGAAAGGACTTAACTGCCTGAATTTCCCCACACTCAGAGTGCAGCATGCAACGTTTCATCAAGGGTGTTTTTCTCCACAGTAAGAGGTGACATCCCATAAACGTACCCTCTTGTCGCAAACAGCCAAATTCAACCATGAGATAAGAACAGCACAAAAAAAAAACAAAGTGAGAAAACACTCCAAGCATCCTGCCTTTTCATGATTTCATTCTCCATTTGCACTTCAGCACATTTTCCAACTTTTCCATTCACACACCACAGTCCCAAAAAACATGTCTCAGGTGAAGCCTTTGATTTTCTGTTTTCTAATCTTCTTACGTTGCGAGACTCTTCAGGCGAATGCACAAACACAAATGTACTAAAGGGACTTTTAGCTCCTTGGTTTAGGGACTATTTGGACACACCAAAGTGTTTCAGGATGGCGCAGGACATTTTACAGCTGATTTGTCTTGACGGTGTATTTAATGTATTTACACATCTGAGCATGTCTACTACTGCACAAGTAGGAGTCACAACAAGAAGACATCTCCTATACATGCAGAGACTTACACAACCATAATATATAATGCAGCATGTATGCATGATCAGCAGCTAAAGGCAGCAGTTTCCTTTTCTTCCAGAATATACTAATAAAGCAGTAAAGTCTTCAAAATGTTTGAAACCATTTTAAACAGACATGTTCTGAAAAGATCTATTTCTGGGCAGATCTGGGTATATTTCAAATAATCTGTATGGTTTCTTTTCTGTATGTCAATGTGACTCAGAGTTCAGACATGGATGCTGTAAAAACCCCTGGATTCACTAAACTAAGACTATTTATCAGCTGCAAAAACATTTTCAGTTTAGCCAATGCTGATAATGCATGTGATGGCTAAAATGATAAATGTGGCTAGCAGGTTGTTTCCGCTAATGAACATCAAGTCTGTGAGTAACTTATCAATTAAAATGCTGCCTGTGTTTTGTTGAGGCAAAAACTTAATTCGATCATCTCTAGTTTTGAAGCAAAGACTCACTTCAGATGAAATATTAAAGATTTTTGGAGAAAGAAGTTGTGTTGATGAAGAACTAGACTGGTATTAATTCCTGACAAATGACAGCTGTCCCCCAGTGTGGAGTAAGAAAAGATGTTCAGCAGGGAAGAATTAACAGCAGTGGAAGAAGTGTCCGCAGACTGCCACAGCCTTCATGTTGGTCATGAAGAATCTTTGCCAAACTGAATCTGGGCCAAAGTAGTCACTCAGTCAAATAAATGAGAAGCACTGATGCAGGACGGCTGCATCGCAGTTTGCATTTTGTGTTTCCCTCCATCTCTCTCATAAACGGTGTGTTGTTATGATTCTCTTACATTATATCAGCATCAGAAACTGCACGAACAAGGTTTACTACAGTAAAACATGTCAGCATTTGTCATCTGAATAAATCATCTGCTGCTTCAATGTGACTATAACATAACATTGAGAGAACATACAGTGCAGCACCTGACTGCCTATTTTTTATCTGCACAAATGAATCGAACAGCAGAAGGCTGATGATCTGTCGCCCCACGTTTTAGCTGGCTGGCACAGATTTCGCTATTTCATCTGTAATAACCAGGACAAATTTAAAACTAACTGTGTAAGCTGTACCCTGTTCTTATACCAGGGGCTATTAGCAAAATTCCCTGTAATCCACCTCATGCCTTGTTATCCTATTAGCAGACTAGTTTTTGTTAAAGCAAAATGGATGTCTCTGAATGAAACGCTATGGCTCCTGTCTGAGAAGACGTGTGTTGGAGCATTTGGGATTTCACACCATATGGAAAAATCTATTCTAAATTAAAGCTGTTCACAACCATTAAGAAATGCAACAGCATTAAAGTAATGGCTGATTCGTGCTCTTCCCTATAAACTCTGCTAACTGCAAGTCTCACATGTTGCCAGATGAAAGGCCTTTACAGCTCTCTGATCATTTTGAATCTGTAGCAATAAAAAAATTATATCAGATTGGAGCTGGCATCTAATCATTCTTCATTACAACTGCCGTAATAATTAGCCAAACATTTCACATGCTTCCATGTTTTTGAGCCCGTTGAGCTAGAACACTAGCACAGAGCCAGCTGACCTCCTGACCCCCGCACACAGGACTGGAATACGATGAAATAATCCTAAATAATAGATAAAGTTGTGTCGACAACCTGTTAGACCATGTGGTTTGCATGGGTGCATTATGCTGTAAGAATAACATTCATGGACTGGATGTTTGGAAAATGTGAATTATATAGAAGGAGCACAGCTTTAAGAAGACATGAAGAAACACCTGAACCTGCACCTGAACACTGAGACACGATCTTTGCATGTTTGCATGTTTGCAGACTTTTACCTCATAGTTATACTACATTATGTTCTCATTTCCCGTGATTACAAATGGCCACCTCACTACAGTTAAACGGTGCGACTGAAAATCCAGAGGCAGCTTGTAGTGATGTATGCTAATACATTTACAGGACTGTGTGTTTTAAAGTGGGGAATGTACCCGCGTTCAGCCTCAGATCTGCAGCTCATTTATATCAGTGATCCAATCTGTGTGAAACGGTGGTTGTACCACAGCCAAACGCTGTCAACCAGAGAGCTACTGCGGAATTATGTTGCTTCATTACAGCTAAACAAATCACAGCTTTGACTCAACCCACTACTGATCGACCTGTTCTGGGGCAGAGGTAAGATAAAATATTAGCCAGCATTATCAGGCTAATTTAGACACGTCTGCTGATGTAGAGCTGAGGCCAAATGTTACTAAAACACATTAGCGGTCAGTGAGAAAGATGGCAACACTCGAATGTCTCAATTCATTCTTAAGACTTGTGTCCTGTAGTTCTCCTGTTGTAAACAATCACACAATTTGGACAATAACTATCTACAGTACAGAGAGATATCATCGGACACACACGCAATTCAGTTTTGCTTTGCTGATAAGAATTAGAGGATATCTTGGGCAGCCTGCAGCTTATAGCGTTAAGACGATGGCCACGTCTCTACACTTTCTGTAGTAAAGGCTTAAAAAGTTAAAAGTTTAATAAAAATAGAAACCAACCAACAGCCTATCGATCCGTCCTCTCTCACTCACGCTCAACTGTGTGCCAGCAGCTGTCAGATTTCCACTCTGCTCAACTCAAACTCCTCTGGATGGTTTTAGATTTGTAACCATCTGCTTAGCCAATTAGTGATGGTCTCCAATTTGTTTCAGGGAAGCTGATGATGAAAACCAACACAGAAGAGGCCGTTATTACCACAGCACACACTGAAAGCAGAAGTGGAGACAGATCAATGGTTGTAATCATTTCAGGTTTTCTTTTTCTGATTCTACTTCAACCTATTTTCTATTAACCACCAGGGTTCTTGCCAAAACTGTTTGCTTCTCCCACCATTTTTAGTCTCCAAACAAAGACAGCAAACTGTACCAAGAAAAGGCAAGTTAAGCTTCTCGCTGTCGTGATAACATGTGTTCACACACACAGTCACTCAGAGCTCAGAGGCCCAAGACACATGGTGCTGCTGACCTCCAGTGGTCTGGCTGGATCACTGGTTCACCTCAGAGTCCATCAGCATGCTAAACAGTACACATCCATCCTGCACCCTGCACATGTTCCTACAGCACACTGATGGGACCATCAGCTTCACACCAACAAACACTGACACACTCAGACAGTACGACTCCAGTCATTTCAAATACAGATTAAAAGACACCTTCCTATGCAGAACATAGACAAAAGGTTTGTCTGTGCTTTTAAGATCAAGTTAAAATTTAAATGATATAATGTCATAACTCTAACCCACGACATCACAGCTGGTCAAACGTACACATGCACCAGTAACTAACAGATCTAACCTAGCAAAAACAGTCGGCACACTCATCCAGGTGGTACCACCAGAACGGATCAATGCACCTTGGCACGTTGGGATTGATTCTACAAACCTGCGGAGGGATGAACATCTATTAATAGATATTTCCCATTTGGTGTTTTGACTCCTGCTCAAAAATCTCCCATACAGCAGTGAAGGCCACTGCACATGAGCACCTGAGGTTTTATAGATGGGAGCACTGTCATCCTGTCATACTCCCATCAGGACAGAAATGTTTCATCACAGGAAAAAGACAAACACTCAGAACACTAAATGCTGTTAGTTTTCTCCTTTGCTAAATGTAATGGGTGACGTGTGATCAGTAAGATGACATTTCTGCCAATGGAAACTGCAAAAATAAAAAACTAGCTTTGAAATACTATTACTATTATTACATTTTAATTCAGCCATTTCTTTTTATTTTAATATCAGTATCAGCCTCAAAAACTGTCAGGCGACACTGACCTCAGCCTCCTCTTTTCAGTTTGCATTACAACACTATCACATTGTGGTGAGGCCACAGATTTGTCTGTGACTGGTAAATGAACCAGAGCTCTGGGCTGGAAGATGTCCAACCATCTATTTAGAGGCCATGTTCTGACCAAACAAAAACATAAAAGAGTGAACTTGAATTGTAACCAGACGTAAATGGACACAGGTCATAGGTACTTTGATGTTTACGGCAGCCACTTCAGAACAAACCTAAAACTAAACAGCGTGTAACAGTGTGCTGGCTTTGAGGAAACGATCTGAGGAGAGCCACTCACTGCTGTTCCATTTAAAAAACAACTTATAAATATGGAAATCTCCCAGCAGGCTCTCTGGCTCTCCTTCACTCTGCCATCTACAGTCAACCAAATACCAGTAATGAGCCACACTGAACATCTAAAACCAAAAAACAACACAGTAACATCTGACCTCAGATCTTTGACCATTAACATCTTCCTGCATAAATGTTTTTGAATAAATCTGAATAAAGATGCTGGATACGTTTACCTACTGTACGTCAGTGGAGGACCAGCTTAAAATAACCTTAAAATCCATCAGGGATGAGGTCATTCGTGTTGACTTTGTCGAGTGTGTGTTAATTTAACAAGAGCTTTTAACAGTCTCAGGTAACTGAAGTAATAAATGAGGAAAAATGAAACTCCCCAATACAAACTGCTGTGCAAAGTGACTGGCACGGTGTGAAAAGGTGGTCTGGCAGATAACACAATAAATGTTGGTCAATGAGAAACCGTCTACAACACTAACAAGTACAATGACGCTCCACAGCCTGTGATTGGCACGT
Source organism: Ctenopoma multispine (assembly GCA_034779795.1). Classification (NCBI taxonomy): domain Eukaryota; kingdom Metazoa; phylum Chordata; class Actinopteri; order Anabantiformes; family Anabantidae; genus Ctenopoma; species Ctenopoma multispine. The sequence continues at coordinate 18,334,634 of JAUYWH010000016.1, read as the reverse complement.
TGTGTACGAGACCATCATCATGTCCTACACTCACATCGTACTCCAATTATCCAGTTGTCTTCCTTGGTTGTACATGTATACAAGTGTGATACCACAATGGTGACTCACTCCCTCTGTGTCATTCGCAGGTAACTTATTCCTGTTCCTCCATTTCATGTGTTTGTCCACCCCATCTGGTACTACACAAAACCTAAACCAGCACATTGCTTTGTAGTGTAATTGACTCAACAAGTGCAGTGGTAGGCGGCTGCTGCATTCACAGACAGACAGAGATGAAGGATACGCAAGGTGATGAAGATGACAGAGCCACTACGACTTCAAAGCTTTGGCAGCATCTACAAAAGCACTGAACATGACACTCATACACACACACACACACACTCAACATGCTCTTCTGGAGCCAGGGCACTTTAAAGCAACTGAAGTTGTGCAGTACAAGTGGCGTGGTGGATAAGGAGCCTCTTCAAGTGAAGAGGCAGCAGACACTGAGCTGCCAAAGTCTCAAATCAGGGCATCTCACTGATGTCTGACACTACACCAGTGAATGTATACTACTGCAGTACTGGTATTATTGGGAGTAGCTTTAATTATAATGCAGATTGTTGGGAACTTTTTGCTTTATCTATGTAATGAGAATGATGAAATCTTACTTACTCTTAATTTTATCTATTTTTTATCTTACATTTACACCTGTCTCCTTCTACACCTCAAGTTTAATTTAGGTCACATGACTCAATGTGTTGATTCACAGGTGATTAGTCAGTGACTGACTGACCACTTCTCTAAACCTGACTTCAGTAATTCAGGCTGTAACGGCTAACACGTGCTGTGATCACACTAAATTCTGCCAGTTTGAGGATTGATTTTTTGGTAATAAACTTGATCAGCATTCACATGATTAGATAAGTGGTTGAAAAGAGTTGGAAAACCTCCCAGCATGCAGTGGGGCCATAGATTCATGGCCATAAATCTCTTTTACATGTTAACAAGTGCCATTTAGTAGTTTCCACAAATAGTTATTTATTATGAGTGAATTTAGATAATTTGTGTTGTTGAGTTCAGTAATAAGCAAGTTTATTGTAGATCTATGGTCAAATTTCAACAGATAGAGTTTGATGCACAACATAAATTACATGAATCAAATAAACATATTATAACATACTTGAGGTCCAAGTGTGACTGATTAAACTATTAAAATATCTCCTCAGTTAAGAGGACATACAGTTTCTTATGTTAATGTCTATGTTGTGCTCTGTGCATTTATATTAAATTCAGAGGAAAAATAATCAAAATTTGAAATTAATTAATTAATTATAAATTCATAATAACACCACCAGATACTAAAAGTTTAAGAATCTATAGCTTCTCATGTAAAATCATGATCCATTTCCATTTTAAAACAGCTTCTTGTGTGAACCAAACAGCCTCAACAATCAACTGTTACTGTAGAAAAATGCCTAAATAGTGATGTGCAGCTGATTTCCAAACAGAGCGATTAAATAAAAAGTCTTTCTTTTCCAGTTCCCAGCAACTGTCAGAAGAAACATGTCAGTCACCACAGTGGACACATGATTTTTGATATGACAGGATTTTTTTCTTCAGATCTCTTGATGCGCATCTTGCCTAAAGCAGCTCTCCCATGTTACAGCTCAACTAGGTCAGATGCAGACCCCTGCTGCATTCAAGCACATGCACGCTACAGTATATTATCAGTCAAATGACAAATAGTTTGGTCTGGTTCAGAAAACAAGGTTGGGTGCTTTAGGCAACTTCCTACACCTGAAGTGTGATGAAAAAACATTTTATGATACATAAGCCTTCACATGTCATGTTCCTAAACATTTCTACAACTACACATCATTTGCATTAACAGTACTTATTTTATATCATTTTCCCCAGACACAGTTACGTGGTGGGGATAAGTCACATCTCATATCAGTCTAGATGTCATACATTAAATATATGACTATTATTTTGTGAAACAGCAGCTGTTCTCCTTCTTTTATTCTGACATTAGCAGAGGTGATGTTTATATCAGGTAAGGTGAGTCAACACTAAAGACAAACCCACAGTGATGACCATTTCTTGTGCTTGTTGAAGTACAAACACCTTATGAGGACAGGAAAGTTCTTAATTAGATTAATTTCTATTAGAGTTAACGTTTGTTTAACCAAGTACACTAACTATGACATCACTGTGCAGTATGCCATCCTAACTCATTGGTCATCGTGACTTAATATTTGACCACTGGCACAGCATGAGGTGATCTTACAGTGCACAGGGGTGGATTCCAGTCTTTACAGCTGAGCCAGCCTGAATATGAGGGACGCATGACTATCAAATTACGCAACACACAAAGTCAGAAAGAAACAAGCTGGGTCAGTCAGATGCTGGTACATTCTGGCTCTGACTGTCTGGTCTCACTCTGTGATTAACTGAAGGCAAATATGACTAGCTGACTGCTAACAGTAACGACAGGCTCTTGCTAAAATTAGCAGGATAAAAAAACAAAGCAATTAAACTCTTACAAAGTCAGAGATGGGAGAAGAATAAAAATACTACTAAATCAAAGGTTTATCATAATAACATATCATCACTTTAGTTGTTTTTATTATGTTTGTATTGACTACTTGTACAAAGTTACTTGGCTAGTTACTTAGCAGCCTGTACAGAGCCGACAGTGAGTGACATGAAATACCTGAGGGACTGGTTGGAAACTCCCAGAGAGGTTAAGATAAGCTAACAGCTAGGTGTTAGCCGGGTGGTGAAGTTTCTGTCAAAGCCCACACTGACAGTTGAGGTTGACGGTTACTTAGCTAACGTTGCGCTACAGCTTAGTTAAAACCGCCCTGTCGTATGTGAGCAGTTAGTTTAAATTAAAGTCTTGTTCAGTTAAAGTTAAAGGCTAAGCTAACTTACTGTCAGCTGTCGGCACAGGTAAACAAAGCTAGGATGCTAACTGTAGCTATGGCTAATATTAGCCATCACGCAAACTTACAGTAGTAAGACACGACCGGGTCCCGCTTTTCATGTTCCTGTGCGGTCCGCAGGTAGTGTTGGATGGGTCTGAGCTGAGCCGGTAGAGCCATGTGTGTTAAAAACGCTCCGAGAGACAGAAATACACCAGATGAAGAGACAACACAGATCCTTGTTGTTGTTAGCGAGAGTCCCTCACTTCCGCGTGTCTATCCAATAGGAGCGGCCTCTTAGGCGGGACAGATGACGTCAGCAACTATTCAGCTGCCCCTCCTGGAGTCATGAGTTTCAACATAAATTATTTTTGATAAAGCTGATAGCACTGTTGTTGTTTTTTTATTTTTTTATTTGTGATATTAAATGGTGCTACAAAAAAATATTTTCAATTAAATTAAAAGATTAAAAGACGACTGTGGAGACCCCCTACCAACAACAACAGCAACAACAAGTCAAGGTATCACAGTCCACCTTTCACACAAGACTACAGAAATTTGTGCAGAAATTTCAAGACCCTACCACAAGATGCAAACCCCTCATCAGCAGTGAGAAACAGAAAGCCACGTTGGAATTTGCAAAGTGCAAAGATGAGCCAAAGTGAGCAAAACAAAAAATTGACTCATTATCCAGACGATAAAAGTTCCTCTGATAAGTTCAGTGGAGATAGGATCATGGTTTGGGCTACTAATCTTTATTGATGATATAACTCATGCTGGGATCAGCAGGATGAATTCAGAGGTGTGCAGCAACATTTAATCTGCTAATATACAGAGACATACATCAAAACTAATTGGGAAAAGCTTCATCATGCAGCAAGACACTGAGCCAAAGCACACTTTCAACTCCACACAAAGTAGAAGATTTTAGCCAAGTCAGTCACTTGACAATGACTCAGCAATGAATCTCTACTAATCAAATAGTTGTTTTAGTCTATTATGTGACAGGCAATAGTGAAATATGCCCATCACAGATTGTCAGACCCCAAAGCAATTTATTTGAATGTTATGTGTTTTATAATCATCATTAAGTAAAATAATGCTTCAAGAAGGTGGGTGGGCTTGGTGCAGAGAAATCATCTGTCACAATTAAGAGAGGTTGAGGACCATGGTAAAACTGAGAACTCTGTTTATGGTTAAGTGAACCTGGGAGTCGAGAGTCACAAATAAAGAACCATAACAGTTTGAAATTCTCTGAGCCTTTCATTAACCGTCTTGTAGTTTGACTGTGGGGAGGCCTGTGTGCCCCTGTTCCAGTGTTTCCTTTGGGCCATACCATAGAGGAAATCTATGTTGTATGTTCGCATGTGGTGTGTTTAGGTTCACACTACCCAGGTCCTACTGAACCATGATTTGGAAACACAAGTCATGAGGATTGTGGTTAGGAGCTTGGGTTGGCATTTTAGGAGAATCCTCAGGGCTGATGGATAGATGAACAATTCTGGTCCAAGCCCACCCACTTCCTTGGTGATTCATTTTGCTCTGCCTGGCTCCCACCACACTAGAATTCTATCCTCTTATTTGTTCATGGGATCAGTGGAGCTCAGCCAGTACTGACCACATCCTACTGAAGGTTCTAGATTTATTAGGCTAAATCCAAATGTCCAAACAAAGGTGCAGGGTTGGTATCAGAGGTTACACTTGAAGACTTTTAGAGTGGTGCATTACCAGGAAGGCTGGTGAAAGCAGGCTTTCAGTGGACTTCTCTGGACTTAATATGGACATGACGATGCACAAAAAAGTACTATTGGTAATAGTTACTGTATGTGAAGGGAAAGATGTATATCAACCAGCTGTGTCGAAAAACCAGAACCAGAAAAACCAGTCAAACACAGAAACACCCTTTGAGATGCTGGATATTAACAAACTAACCTTCTTTGTCTTTTGTTTTGACCGAAACACTACACAAATGAATGTAATGTGATTTATGAGAGCACTTAGTTCAAATGGGTTTGGACTTTGTTTACTGCTGAACAGCAGAAAGCGACTTATCCTGCTTTCCCAAAGAATCTATCTGTCGCTCTCTTCATTTATCTGACCTTCTACTGAATAGAGCTTCTTCACAACAGACACTCTGAGTTGCAGCAACAGCAAAAGCACAGTTGTGGCTAATAACATTAACAATGGCTGAGTTCCATTAAGTGTCACTAAGCCATGTTTCTCAGTAAGCCTGCCCACAGGGTCCTGGAGACGCTTCATCTAAACAGAATACAGCCATTGTTGATGTTATCAATTAGACCTGTGCTTCTCCTGCCATGACACACTAAAATGTCTGCTGTGAAAAAGCTTATTAATAGGCTTCAATGAGAATGTCAAGTCTAATTTATCAGTCTCACCTGTATGTGTATACACGTTTGTTAGCATACTCACTGAATGCTAATATTTAGCCTGTAGCTCAGGTGTGCTCTGAGGCTAACAGGTATTTTTTTCAGAAAATAGTGGGTGCACCGTCTTTGTATTTTAGAAATTTTCAAATACACTCAGTTTGTAGTTTATTAGGTAAACCTAGCTCAAACTAAGTCAGTCTTAAGTCATTTAATGATGGTTTTTGTTGAAACTGTTTCATATTTGCTGATTTCTTTCTAAAACCTCTCTTACAGCAAATATATCTATACGATCAGGAAATAAGATAAATCAATAAATCAATCAAAAATGAAACAGAGACAATTGTAAGACATTTTTAATCATCTCAAGACAAAACAAGTAGGAGTCGCCTACAGCACTCAGACAGACATTTTTAAAATGTATGCATTGGTTGTAAAATGTGACTCTTTCTCTTCAACATAGCTACAGAGTTGTGGACATTCATGAAATGAGTCCAATACAATGACAGTAAAACAGTTGATGAAATATAATCCATAAGTCCAGTTTTAGCCCAATTCAACAATAAAAATCTAAGTTTCCTTGCAGTGGTCAGTATCATGCACTGTAGCTGATGAATTTCTACAAATGATCCTGGTGGTGATTAAAACAAGCATCAAGACATACTGATGATTTTCTAAGTAGTCATCAATAGTATCCCAAAAGGCCCAATATATCCCCCAGCTCAGTGTGGGTATTTGCAATTTAGTGCATTTAAATACTCTCATAAATAACTGAATTTTGAAAATAGGATTTGGTGGTAATATTTAAAAGGTCATGGAGTTTATCTTTAACATGTGTCAGACCAAAAAAAAGAAACAAAAGGAAACTGCAAAATGTAAAATTTACCATATTTTTCCTGACTCAAACCGGTCAAAATACACTGCCTACTTTCTAAATTACTAACTCTAAATCAATCATTCTAAGACAGTTAACCACAGCTTCATGTACAAATTTCAACACGTTCTGCACCAAGAGTAGGTTTCAGCCTGTGGAAATAAATCCTGAACCTTGCCCAACATGAGCAAAACAGGTGTCTTTTAAGCTGGTTGAATTATGGATTCTAAGTGGGTTTGTTTCCTAAAAATGGGTCTGAGTTAAAAGCTGGTTCCTTGTTATAAACATTACCAAAGTCTTGGTGAAAGAACTTCTAGAGGCAAAAATTTAAAACCATCGTCTGCTCACACATACCAGAACACAGACGAATCCCAACCACAGGAGTCACATACCTGTTTCATATCCTCTTAAACCCCATCCGTCTAACGGGACCTTTGCTACTGTAGGTTGGGATCAATTGGAGTGGTCCCTCTGTGCTGGAAAAGCTTATTTAAAAGGTTTAAAAGGGTTTGAAACATGAGTTTGATCCACTTTTGTCTGGTAATGCCATTTTGTACCTGAGATGATAAACAGATTGCTGAAAACTTCATAACAAAAGTTGGATGGATGTCTGATTTAAAAAACACAATTGCCAAACATGAGAGGTAATCATTTTCAAAATACATTGACAGTGACAATGAGGCCAAAAAACAACTATTATGTATAATACTACAAAGTAGGAAAAAATTATGTATAGATAGTGGGGGACAGAGAACTCTTGATGAGTTCTACTGTAGAGGAGCTATAATGGAGAATCATACATGGAAAAAAGTACCAAGTGTCATTGTTTGAAATATATATATTTCAGTATGTTGACTGAATAAGCACTGAGCTTAGCATAATAATTATATATACACACTATGCATGTGATACCAATAAAGCCTTGACACTGTAATAACAACAAAACTATGTTGGTTTTGTCCATGTGTGTAAAAAATTAAATGATTGTGATCATTTGTATTTTTAAAACTAGCTGAGACCCCATCAGTCTCCCCTTGGATGTTGGGACCCATTAGGCAGTTCATTATCTGTTACGTATTTTTAATAATTACATTGCTCAGCACTTCCTCCAACAATTCATCACTAGATATCAACCAACATGTTGATGCACAAATACTGTGCAGCATTTCTTCTTCCTTTTCCCCACATACACAATATTAAATATTTAAAATTTCCCATAAATCTGTATCTCAAATGTATAATTATATATAAATATATGTGTAAAACGTCAATCATTCAGACTATAAATGTCAAAATCCATCAAGGGTTTAATTTTGTGCTTTTTTGCATTTTACTATTAAACACAATTTATATTAATTTAGTGTCCTTTAAGGAGAGTAAAATCCTACATTCTAATTTTGAGTAATGGCATCCACTGAGCCTATCTGGCACGCAAAACTGTAGGCCTAACAAGACAGCCTTCCTTGATTCTAGAAAGGTCCGCAACAAAGTTGTGCACTCAAACTGATGGAAGTAAAGGTCAGAATCAGCTGGAAGCAATATCAGGCACATACTGGAAGCGACGACTGTCACACATGGAAGTGTCAGGAGCAATGGCACCTGCGATTCACTTGCCCAAGGTAAAGTTACTGAATAACAGCTTCTTAAGAAGGACACAAGTCATAATCCATGGCCAACAAATATTTGGCCTGGAAGACAAACTAGCTCATAAAGCTTATCTGCACCTTTTTTCCAGATTAGCTATATTGTTTGCACTGTGGCTGTTACAATTGTATGTTTTCATTAAAGCTTTGAGCGACTTTAGAAATCTCCTGAAACAGAGCTGTGAAGGTCCAGTGTTGGTACTCCATAAAGGATCCAGAGATTATGTCAAGTTGGTTTGATGAACTTTGATGCATTTATTGTACAGGTCCTTAAGTAAATCGCAAAAACTGTGCAGATAATTCTTCCAGGGTCTTTCCTCCATAAGAGTATCACATGTGAGGTACAAATGTGTACAAGTCCAAGAATAGGATTTTAGGGACCCTCAAGCCACCATGTGCCACCAGGTTTGTGCCCTCATTCAACAATGGCCATAGTTTTGTAATAGCACCATGACAGTGACACATGTTTCAGTCACCTTGTGAAAAAAAGAAAATCAGAAAACTCTTTATCCAATCCCACAACGGTTCAGAGTCAGAAGTGCATATTCTCTGGCCATCACATCCATACAGGACCCTTGGACACAGCCAGGACAGACCCACTGATATCTGAAATTTGACCAGGGATGATCATGCTGTAGCTAAAGGCATAAAACAGCTAAAGAATATTTCAGACCTGCCAGCTCCGACACTGTCCTACATCCTTCAACTTCTCTGTGCAACTCACAATAGACTACAAGTGAGGTTTGCTCTCGTGTTAGCTTCCTCTTTTATAAAAGTCCAACAGTAACTAAAAAAGAGCCTGATAAAAACTGGCAGAAATAGCTTCATATGTTTTAATCCTTAGTCCTTTTTCGTGTGCATGTGCGCTTGTTTATGCGTCATTGGTTGCTGAGATAACCAAGCCGTCGACAGAGTATCTCAAATATCTCAGCAATACACAGAAGTATGGTGATCACTGTGAAGGTGTACATGGCACTGAGGAAGATGGTTTTTTCAAAATGTTCAGGCACCATGCACTTAGTCACATTAAAGGCCTTTTCCAAAGCACTGGCATCACACATGAACAGTGGGTGCACCTGGAGGTTAAAAAGAGAAACATGAGACAGTAATACTACTTTGATTGCCTGAACTTGTAAGCACTAATTGTACAATTCCTACATTTCTCTTGATTGTCTTAATCCTCACACTTAGCAAATAATTCCAGAAATCCAATTAGATCTACATCCTCCTAATTTGACAGCCTTGTGAATGCAAATAGTCGCAGAGTGGCTTCCGCCTTCGATGCTGTTGCTCCAGTTAAGAATATTGACATGAATAAAAAGTCTTGACAGATGGCACAAAATGAGTGAGTTTATGCACAGAGAAACTTTGTAAAAATAAAGAATTATAATTACACAATTAAATACACTGAAACAGATTTATTATTCTAACAACAAATAACAAATCCTTCTGTCCAATTACCAGGCTCCATTCACAGCACTAGAACAGCCTTAGTAAAAGTAATTATGGCTGATGATATCAGGTTAACTCTAGGGGTTTTGGAAATACCTCACCTGAATAAATCACCAGGTGCTTTTAAGAAACACTTTTGACATCTGAGGAAAACATTGTGCCACCTTCTGAATTATTTGAGGAAACCAATAAAAACTGCAAACTCTCTAAAATAAGTTGTGGGGTTCCCCAAGAATCGATTTTAGGGTCACTGTTTTTTAAATTACAGAACACTTTGTATAGGGCTGTCACAAGACATATGGCATCTCTGAGCTATGCTAATGACACTCTACAGTATATTGACATTCTATATGTGTGCCCTGACGACACAGGAGCAACTGATGCAATTTTCTGATGTATTTTACATCCCAGTGCATAGATGTAAAACATTGTTTTACAGGTCAACCACTGACAGTTTTAAAGTCTGAACTGGTCACAAAAATTTAATTATCTAGGAATTACTCAAGTCCAACAACTTTTTGACTTGTGACCATACAATAATAAGCAACTGCAAAATGAATTAATTGATGGATGGATGGATACATGTCTGTGACATGGACAACTACTCTACTGAGTTCTAGTCTATTCAATTGAAAATTGACTGACCTGGAAGCCAAAGAGATGGCTTTGTAGCCAAAAGGCGATGACTTCCAGGATGATGCGCAGAAGAACAGAAATTATGTAGAAGACGGTGTAGAGGGGTCGTTCGAGGATCTCCTCTTGGTCTATGTTCTTACAGGCTGCATACAGGTGGAACACAGCCCCAGGAACTAGTACTGTTACCAGTTGTAATGCCCAGAAAACCTGGAAAGGGCAGAAAGAAATGGGAAGAAGGGGAGTAAGAAAACCCTACAGAATGAGATGACAGGGCAAGTAACGGAGGAATCATGAGATAGATGAAAAAAGAAAACATGACGAGAAATACTGTAGGTAGAAGTAAGAGAAGCAGACACAATGTTGGAGGAAAGAAAGAAAGAAAACAAGGTTGTACCAGAAGAGGAAATGCAAAAATAATATTTTTGACATATTGGTTTTTAAATGGTACCAAGAAATAGAATATGGTATTTGTGTCTTCAGTAATGGAGGCTGGCAGGAAGCCATCGACTTCAGTGACAGCTTAAGTGTTTCATCTCTACCAATATGGAAACACTGTCATGCTGATAAACACCTGTGACTGTTTTCTACCTGCAAACGTATTTCTTTGACTGGACACATCAGCTCATGTTGAATATTCATTAATTAATATTGGCCAGTACTACCTCTAAAAGGTAGGTCAGCTTAGTTTATTTAGTTCTGTGTGATATAAGAGGAGTGAAACCACTGTACCAGTAGTAATCTACCATTTAGTTTAGTTCAGTCCTACCTGAGGTGTTATGGGTCTGAACTGGTTGTAGCAGTACAGGTTGAGCTCTCGACGATCAGGGTCGCAGCTGAAGTGCAATGCCTCATTCCCATAGACGGCGAAGCCAAGAACGCCCAGGAAGAACATCCGCACCGAGCCGAAGAACAAGGTGTGGAACTGGCCTATCACCGTAGGAGGCCTGAGCTGGAACACACACACACACACAAAGGTACAGAGGCACGTAAGCAAGCGTGCACAGCGCACACTCAGCACAACGCAGCACACATGAAGATGAAGACAAACACAAGCAACATCCCCATTTTCATGGCAAAAAAAACATGACACACACAAAGACAAAGAGAAAATAGCTTTTGTCAGCCAGATAAATGCAGCTGCGACAGCGACTCACTGAGGCCCTGAGCTCTGAGGGCTAAAACAAAACCCATCCAGAGGCAGCATTTCCCATCTGTGCTATTTTCCTGACACTGAGTCGTTTACCAGAAAAAGCCTAAATGACGCTTTCACAAAGCAAACAGCCTTTTGGCTTTAAAATATGGCACTTAACTACATGAAGACAGATGTGAAGGGAGACAGATTAAACTGCTCAGAATGAAAACAGATCAGTGTCTTTTCATTTTAAGGCTCGAGAGAAATAATTGTTCCACGTTGTTCCTGCGTAACTGTCAAGTCCTGAAAGGTGCAATGTGTCAGCGAGGTCGGCCTGATGAAAGGAGCAACAGAAGCCCTGCACTCAGTCTGTGAGGTGTACTTACGCATCCTTCATAGAAGTTTTTGATGTAGTTTAAAGACATGGTTTGCTTGTTGATGTCCCCTGTTTAGTTCCAGGGCTGGTCTGGGCCCTCATGGCTGGTTTGCTGCTGGCATCAGTTAAAGGCCATCGACAGTAGAGCTCCAAAATCTCCAACTGACCCCTCTCCCTCTCCCTCTGTCCTGAAACCCCATGTCAATGCATATTTTTGCCTTTTATCCCTCCATCAATTGACTCACTCAGTAGAAAAAGGACAACAGAGACAGCGGGGCCAACAATGGCCTGTGAGAGCATGCGGTCCCTGCATTATAATCCCTATTGAACTATGTCAGCAAAAAAACAACCTCCTGTAGCGCACAATGCAGAGAGGGAGAGATGAGCAATATGCATCAAAAACACAAAGCACCCAGCTCGGTAAAGGACGACGCGAGCTCAACTTCTTCTTCCATTTTTCAAAGTTATTATTCAGCTTTATTTAGTAAAAAAGTGTTTGTTGTTCTGCTCAGTTACAGCTGGATTCTTCTGATGAATCTGGTTCTTTAAATGTGATGAATGAGTGAGTTATGGTCACCCTGACATCTCTGGACAGCGTTCTCGCTCTCTTGTTTTTTCTATATGTGCACACGAAACTAAATCTCCTTCAGAAAAACAAGAGTGATGACAACACACTGCTGCACTGCAAATCCTTCTGGAAGCATTCACAGAGCTGCTGCTGTTCCAAACACAGAAATCAAAAGCCAAACTCCAACAAAGTGAAAGAAAAGTCCACACACCAACCGTAATCCTGGCGGCGTGCTGTTCATTCCCCCCTCTTTTTTTCCACCCAGGGATCCTAAACCTATGCCAGTTGCGGGACCTTGCGGGAAAAGAGAGTAAGTCAAGCAAGACGGACTAAACTTTGTGCACTTCCGGTCTTAGCTTTCACAATAAACAGAGGTTCTTGTTACCAGTTACCAACTGAACATCAGAGTAAAACAAGACTAAACCAAATGTCTGTGGCAGACAGGTCGGTGCAGCTGTTTAATGCTGATGCAGTGAAAAATGAACCACATCACCACACTGTGTACAAACGTGGCAGAGAAAAGAGCACAGTCTGGAGTGTGGGATCAATAAGAGCGCATTATTTATACCGCAAACTTTCAAAAGTGAAGCTGCTGCGCATGTTTAAACTCTTTAAACATGGAAACTTAAAAGCTTTAGAAAATATGTGGATTTAAATCAGCACATGAGTCAGACTGTGTCCTTACTTGAAGATGAAGGTTCGAGTCACTTCAGTGCTGTTAAAATCTCCGTCAGCGCTCAGGACGCCGGCAGCAGAAGCCATGCTCCGTTCCTGAACCAAACGCGGACTCTCGTGTGGCAGCAAAAGACAAACGACGATTCTCACACGCGACGTACAAGAGTCATACTAGGGTGTGTGCATTTATTTTGAAGGTCGAATCCTGGCGCTTCCGGCGTGACCCGTGCTGACTATGTCGAACTTGATACGACTTTGACACCAAACTCCTGGATGGGAACGGCTGTGCGCCCCGGGGCCAAAGGACCGTCTCCGTGCGTAAAAGCGCGTTGGCTCAGACTCCCGCGTCCAGACAGAAGGACGCGATGAAGTCACACACGTAACGTGACTGACAGATCTGATCCGAGGTGAGCTGACAGCTGTGGACTGTTTGCAATAGGCTGCACGAAAACAATAAAGACAAAGCAGAGAAAAAAGAGCGGAGCGCGCAGGAGCGCTGCTCACATGCAGCTCATTCAACATCACTGTGTTCATTGTCTTCATGTCAGCAGCAGCAGCAGCAGCCCTTAAAACCCTCCATACCATCGCAGGATATTTTCAGTTTTAAGACGCAATCTGATTGAATTGGCACAAATGCATCATAGTTGTCATGCCAACCGGTCGAGGCAGATGGCCGCCCACGCTGAGCCTGGTTCTGCTGGAGGCTTCTTCAGTTAAAGGGAATTTTTCCTCTCCACTGTCTCCTAGTGCTGCTCAAGTGCCTTGAGAGGACTTCTGCTCTCATTCGGTTTTATATCAAGGAACTGAATCAAGTGTAAAAGTCAAAACGTTGACTTTGTGTCGAGTTCTGCATGCATATCAATATTTAATGATTTTACAAGTTAAAAAAATTACAGTGGACAAACACGCAACAGGCTGATTTTAAATGATGTGTCTGATCACGCTTCACAGTGCTGTGATTAAAAACGACAGATCGGTTCTTTAAAGCTACGAAATTCAAGATCAAATTCCAGCTCGTGTCGTGCCACCTCTTAACACGGCCATCTGTGACTGTAAAAAACTGTCCACTCGCTCTCACTGAAGCAGCAGAATCACAGGCTGCAGATGGCAACTTTCAAACCTCACAGTACAGGGACAGAACTGAAACCATCGGATCCCGCTGCGTGACTACACTGCGACTCTGCTTTGTCTTATTTGCCGGCAAAGATGAGATAAAACACATTTCTACACACAGACCTGAGGTTTGTACGTGTGCGTCACCACCACTTTTATTCTGCTCTTCGTCCCCGATGAAGTTGAGGGAAACTTAACCAGATTAGAGGCAGTGTTGTGGACGTTTAATGACACTGTGAATTAGTCCCCGCAGAATAAAACGTGCAGGTGTTAGCAGGAGATAAGCACGGCGACGTGTTCGGCCCCACTCTGCTTTCTCTGGATGTGCGTTAAATCTCATTCTGCAGCTTTTTGACCCCAATCACCGACAGGGTTTTGTGCATAAATCTTGAAATTGAAAGTCTTCTCTATGCTGTCCTGGTCTAAATCCAGTTCGAGGGGACGTGTAACTACAACATGCAGCTGCTGCAGTGACCTGTAGGAGACAATGTCGACTGTATGATATTCAGATTGTAACTGACGGTGGTGTTACTGCACCAACAGACACATCTGCACAATGAAATGTGTGCAACTTTCCCAGCAGAGCAGCAGAAGCAGACACAATGAATTTATAATGACAACAGACTGAACTGCTCTCATGTATTCAGTCCTCTCTCCATCAGTCCCTCTATCTATCACTGTTGTGATCACTGATCCAGCTCTCTCTCCCTCTCCCTCTCTCTCTCTCTTCACCCACGGCCATAAGGATGCAGCCACATCATCATTTTGTTCATGTGTGACAGTGAAACCTGTGCCTGCTCCACCCTATTCTTTACTGTGCTGCTCTAACAGCCTCCACTCCTCTGGTGTCATCCCTCCCAGGAGATGATGAACCTGCTGCAGCTCACACTCAGAATCTGAAACCCGCACACAAAGGTAAGTTAGAGGAATGTCTGCTTACTTTTGGCCCCTTCTTCTTTCTCTCTATTCTTCAATCTATTTGTGTCATCTTTTCTCCATTTTCTTCTTCCTGTTGCTATATCAAACCTCCACCCTCCCCGTCACTCTCTCTGACACCGGGGTCTGTAAAGTGCCTCCTTCTCCTTGCTGCGCACCAGCCGCCTCTCGCTCTTCATGCATTCAGTCAAACAGAGACAGTCGGTTGTTAGAAAAAGTTTCTTTTCCCTCTTTACAGGTTGACTCGGAGTGAAAATCCCCGCTGAGGTTGCGTCTTTACGCGCGGAGCACCCCGTTGCGCAGAAGCTCTTCTCCCGTTCGCTCATATCCATTCATATCCCCGCGCTGCGCAGGACGGACGCATCCCAGCACCATGGACGACGAGTACCTCTCCAACTTATCCCCAGTTCCTGGAGAGTCCGAGGCTCTGAGCCCCAACTCCACGGACCAATTCGTCGTGCGCTGCGTCATGACCTCGCTGTACATGCTGATCATCACCGTGGGTCTGCTGGGAAACATCACCCTGGTGAAGATCTTCATCACCAACAGCGCCATGCGGAGCGTGCCAAACATCTTCATCTCCAGCCTGGCGGTGGGAGACCTGCTGCTGCTGGTCACCTGCGTGCCGGTGGACGCCTCCCGCTACTTCTTTGAGGAGTGGGTGTTCGGCGCGGCGGCGTGCAAACTCATCCCCGTCATCCAGCTCACCTCTGTCGGCGTGTCTGTGTTCACGCTCACGGCGCTCAGCGCGGACAGGTAGGAGAACAGATCAACTGTGGACTTCACCCTAAATCTGTTGTTTCTTATCGTCAGGTGACTTTTGAAGACGTTTGTCATAATTTCCTTTAGTTCTCCAGTTAAAACGTCCCCACGACGTAATTATTATTTATTTTCTCCTCATAATCCTCTAACAATCAGACTCTGAGTGTTTTAAACACTGACAATGATCATGCAGGTTCATTCAGGAAGCACAACTCTCTGAGTATTTCGACTTCATGCAACAAGTCAAAGAGGAATGTTGAACCTTTTTCAGTAATGTCAGACACAAAGTGGAGCATTGCACTGTGATGACCACACATCTTCTTCTTCATTTTACCACAGTAACATTTACAGAGCTTATTGTTGTTTTTCCTAGTTCTGCTGCAAGAATTTTTAATTTTCAGTTAAACTATGTGAAGCATCATTAATAAATAGTTCAAACAATTCATGCCACTAAGAGCTTTGTGAAGTGTCCAGATTCCAGAGGCCGTGGTTCAAGGCCTGACTGCTCCTTTACTGGCCAGTGGGTTGAGTAAATCCTCTTTTTGATGATAATACTTACACATTATTACTGAAGTAATATTTGAATCTGTTACTTATGTTATGAAGTATTTTTTCACTGATTGTACTGAAGCAAAAGTCTAAATTCATTGGTTTTAGTGAAGTTTAAGACATTTGTTGCGCTGATCTGTAGTAAGCTTCTCCTCCTGTCTTCCTTCCTCTTATTTACAATAGACGTCCTGTGGTCACAGCAGGAGGCTCAGCTCACACTGTGTTCATGAAAATGTATTGAACTGCATCTCATTAAGCTGTTTAGACTCAGCAGCTCACATAAAATCAAATGCATCTTTTCTCAGTGTGAGAAAACATCTAATTAGGACGAGATTATTCATCCCCAGCGGGTGCAGCATGCTGGACATTCAGTGTGTAGGTGAAGACAATTCATTTATAGTATATGTGAATGAAGGATGGAGCTGGGGCTGTGCTTAAATGACTGTTTGATGAATTGGTAATTTACTCGGAGCTGCAGAAAAAAGGAGCCTCTGCAGCATAATTAGAGCTGCTCAGGCTGAATTGTGGAGGAGCATTGATTGGTATTAGATAATGTCCAATCCTGTCTGAAAGAAGAGGAGGAGCGTACGGAGACGATGACAGAGCGGAGCAGCAGGGGCAGAAAGGAAATGCTCAGGAGAAGAGTGACACTGTGCAGGATGAGAGCAGAAATAACAGCAAACATCAAAGAGCATCCTGGTAAAGTGAATTAATGGATGTAACTCAGGACATGAGAATATTTTTGAAGTTTAAAAGATGTTGGACAAAATGGAGACTTTTTACTTTCTAGAAAGTCAAGATATGTTTACAGTCAGAACACTTCTGGAAACGTGGGACAGTAGTTAGAGGCATATTTTTAGAACGTGACAAAGACATTCTGTAGAAATAGAAATCTGTTGAGACATGTTTAGAAAGAAAAGCAGGAACGTTTCTGGATGATGAAGAGCTGGTAAAGTTGAGGACAGTTTTAAAAAGTGAGATGACATTTGTTCAAACATCACATTGTTGAAGTGAAGGCAGGGACGGGGTTAAAGCTGTAGAGAACAGGCAACGTATAGAAAATCAATTCTGTCTGAGAGCTGCCCTCACAGCAGCTCATTCATGTCCATGAGCATTAAATATTTATAACGTCTGACGTGTTTATAGACCTGTAAGAATTTATTCTTTTAAGCCCTTTGTGTGAGAGAGATGATGTGTGTTTGTCAGTGTGCACATTCTACAGTGTTAAGTCTGAGGGAGAACGTGAACGAGTCCCTGCCTGCTCCCGTTAATGAAACCACATATTTGATGAAAGAAACGATGAAATAGAAAATTCAAAGTGAAAAAGTGAATCGGACAGAATGACGGAGAGCTGATGTAGAAAAAGAAATGAAAATGAATGAGAGAATGAAATGACTGATGCTGCACACACAAATATTTGTGAGAGTTCTCAGTTGGTGGATTTAGTTTTTTGCACACACTGACATATTAGCACACAGTGCTGGAAGCTGCAGGGAGGTGGTGTCAAAGCAGCATCTGCAGCATCAGGTGCTCCGCATGTAGATAATTGGGCTAATTAAGATCCCTCTGATGATGGGGACCGTCTGCTGTTCTCATGCTTTCTCCGCTGGATGCAGAGAAATCTGAAGTGGAGCTGAGACGGGGACATGAGCTTTCTTAGCTCACTGCTACTGTTGTACAACCATTAGACAGGTGCAAACAGCAGAGAGGCAGTCACGTCTTGTCGGGTTTGGCTCTGTCGGTCATCTCAAATAACTCACGTCAACTCGCTCCTGCTTCCTTTTCTGCAGAAATGCAGGACTTGTATCACGCTCAGCCAGTCGGTGGATGGACTTCAGTACGAATCTGTTCCTCACAACAAAAAAGCCAGAACAGAGAGTTTATGAGGAGGAAAGAAAACTATCAGCTGCTAAATCTTTGCATTGTAAAATTTCAGGAGGTGATGAATTATTAGACAAATGCAAAGAGTCTGAGTAAACACATGCTGAGCTGATAGAAAGTTTCAGTTTGGAGAGGAACTAACTTCGATTAATAAATAATCAAGAGACCAGATCAGATTTTGGACTCGCTGCACCTGCACTGCTGTGAGAAGCAACACCTGACTGTAAATCATCTCACCTCCATAATCTGTCTCCCGGTGCTTCAGAGCAGAACAACTTAGTCATTTATGCTCTGGGAGGTTTGGAGGCAGCAAATCACCGGCTGACGCTCAACAAACACCTGATATGGACACAGCTTTTTAATTTGCCTCTGAGCAGGGAGCCCTCTCAGGTCTCTGGGTGCAGCTTATGCCATTACTACTTACTGGAGACCACCCACCCTCCACTGACTCATTCTTCCTGACCAATCAAACACTCTGATGACGCATGAAATGCTCCTTAATTAGCAATTAACAGCCCAAGATGGCGTCTGCCTCACTAAAATAAAGTGATAACCAAGTCGCGGACAGGCTTTAAATCCAAGGTCGAAAGAAGCCGAATACGAGCAGGAGAGAAAATAAAAAAATGCCAGAATCTTGTTGTGGGACGTAAACCAGAGCTGACAGCCAGATCTCCCTCAGGGTGGCACATGGACTAATGGGCTTCTGAGGCAGAATTCAATTTGCCTGCAACATTTGCCAAACAGATAACTTACTATAACATCCAGTAAAGTCTGTGTGGCCACGGCGAGTGTGCACCACGCAAAGGAGGATTTTTAAAATAACAATAAGGTAAAAAAGTGTTTTTAGGGTCAAGACGACCTCGTTTTCTGCACGTCAGTCAACATACGTGTCATTGTGCATTTTGTGGAACAGATTCATGTCCTCTGTCTTGTTTAGAGCTGATAGGTGCTGCAGCCTGAGTGATGGATAAGAATTGTAAATGAAGTTGAGTCCTGCTGCATAAAGTTGATCGCTGACGTGTCGTGACGTGAATGTTGGTTTTTAATGCATCATCATGAAAAAATTTTAATTCAACACATGTCTTACTTCTGCTGAGTGAAAGAGGAGAGAGTGAGGAATCAGTGAGGGTCAGACTGAACAGGAAGTCATTTCTGGTTCTGAATGCATGTGGCACACATGCACGCACACGCACGCACACACGGCCGGTGATTGTTTCTGCTGCATTTTTCCCTCCAGCCGCCTGCAGATGAAAGATAGAGCCACTGCGGCGGAGCCTGGGTTAGATTCTATTGTTATGAAGAACAGAGTGAGACGGAGAGAAATGAGCAGCTGTTAGAAACCCAGTGTGCAGAAGGTGAGAGAGCAGTAGCGGTGGAGCTACCCTCCAGGTGCATGCTGGGAGCAGCAGAATGCGAGTGCATTCTAGCTTGTGCAAGTTATTAGGGTGTAGCCGACCTTTACGTGGCTTTGATTATATTTTGGAAATGATATGGATCATAAAATGAGTCCTAATGACATGTTATCTACTGTTATGTACTGTAGCTGAACTCAGGTTGATTCTATTATTTGGGCTGATTTAAGCCAGAATGAGGTCCATTATTTTCATTATCCTAATGTTTGAGAGTTCTGACATGACGCAGTGCAGAGATGAAGTCAACTCAACGAGCCAGAGACCAGCGTGGAACTCTGGCTGCTCAGTGTGCGTCTCCTGCAGTAAAGACAAAGGTCAACATGTTCAGTGTCATGCGTGGCAGCACCTGGAATCCTCAGAGCGCTAATGCATCGGGATTTCAAGTTAAAGCCAGAGTTTGACCTTTACATGCAAACTCAAAGCAACTCTCGTGTAAATAAGTGCCGTCACATGAAGTGTGTTTTCTCCAAGAAATAGTTTAAAGGAGGAAAAAGCACAGGTTAAAGTGAGAGCTGTAAGAATACAAGATAACTGCACAAGGAGTGTCTCTTTCATTTCATGCTGAGCCTCTGCATTTAGTTTGACCACATACAGTGCTCAGCATGTGTGACTACTGCCCCTTTGAAAGGTAATGGGTTCCTGTGTTACGTAATGCCCTTTAAAGGTTTAATGGACGAGTAAACTCACCTGTGGTTAAAATGGAGCTTTGCTCTTAAGCCTGTTAATGGGGTGTATTTGTTCCTGAATGAATTCCTCAGGATATTTACATCTTGTTTGAAATCACTGGCCACATTTGAGTATTTTGTTGTTTCCCACTGAAAATTTTGATTCTGAAAGGAAACTTAAAGGTTTTCTGACAGATCTGTTGGGATGTGCTCATTTATGCTGAGCACTGTATTTGTGATGCTGAAACTGCGTGTGACTCACCGAGTGGTTTTCAGGCCGCAGACACTGCTCAATTAGCTTCAGGACTGATGGAAATGAGCAGGTCATTTAAGCTGATTCTAAGCTTGGGTAACTGGGTTTGAAAAACGGAGACAAAAACAAGTGTAAAACGTTCTCTTTCATGTATCCTGAAAAGGCGCCGTGGGAAGTCTAATCAGACTCAGAGCTCAGTCTCTGTAGACTTAGTGTCTCATTTCCGTGTCAGCATATATGATCATTTACATCTCTGTTGTAGGGTTGTAGGATTCAGAAAGTTAACCCAGTGAATCGTCTTGGCTCTGTTGTGTGATGTGTGTCACAGCTGCAGAGCTCTGAAGCACCGCTGGGTCTCCACGGCGGCTTCATGAGTCAACCTGTTTGCCAACATGCAGTGTCATCGTCCCTCTCAAACCCTGCGATATTAGCTTGTTAACCAGAAACTCATTTCCTGATTACACAGCTGCGGCTGTGTGTCCAACCCTGATGGCCTCAGATGAGCCTCTAACGAGCCCATAACGGCTCCTAACTTGCCTCAAGGTCCTTGATGAGCGTAACAAGCTTAATGGATGATTAGCATAATGATTGGATTGGCTGCTACATGGAGCCACAATCACTTCCAATCAAGATGATGCACACAAATACCCCGTTCCTCTAAATATGTCCAGAAACATGTGAGCTGAACGCTGCTGCTTGGTAAAACAAATGTGGACAAATGTGGCAGGGGCTGCTGCCCGTTTTCAAACTGGCAACCTCCGGTCCATTTCCCACTCTGACGGTCCGGATTTTCCCCTAAAGGTATCAGTTGAAATTAAATAATGAAAAATGAAAGATGAACGAAGACCAAAATACGGGAACACGATGTTTGGACAAAATCTAACGACTGTCCATCAAATAGTTGATGAAATGTTCCACTTAAAGCCTAAAATATCAGCCTGCTGAGGACAAGTGAGGAGATCATCTGCAGGATGCATTCAGTGCAGTGCAGCCACTGCATATTTCCGTGTGGAGTCGTGGACAAACCAACAGGCTGAATAAATATTTAATGTGAACATTGGCTACAATAATAATGATTTAATAAAGTGTTGTTTATCATTGGCACAAATAAAAAACCGTTATGATGTGAGCATGACTCAGAAATGTCATGACTGAGTGGGAATCACTTACTGGACTGACAAATCACAATGCTGAGCCATAACTGAACTTGGACCCGTCATCACTGGTTCTGCCTTTGCTTCCACTGTCCCCGGCCAGCTTTGGAGACCAACACTAATGTAGATGTAATGTTGTCTGCTTTGCTGTGGGCGTGAGGAGCTAAGAGAGGATTAAAAAAATGCAGAACGAACCACATTTGCCCTAAAGGTTATGGGAAGTCCCAGGCTACAGGTTGTAAAGAGACTGTGGTGAGATTCAGAGATGCTCTGAGTACAGACGGGCTGCTTCAGTTTTTATGTTTATTCTGTGAATATTTAATGTACAAATATCATCTTCACAATAGATACTTTATTATAGTGGACAGGCAGCCAGGGTTCAGGGTCTTCTACGAGGAGAGTGGAACCACAAGCCTGGGGTTCATAGACGACTGCCCAACCAGCTGATCCACAGTCGTCCCTCCTTAGCTGAGCGAGAGAAAGCATCCGTTTATTCCATACACTCGATATAATGCAGTATAATACACCAGTCCATCCAGATATGTCCAGTAAATCCTGCTTCAGGTTTTAACTATTGTGCAATTGAATCAAAACCTCATCATCTACATTAAACTGTCACATATTGATGAGTGCACAAGATGATGTAACTCTGGTTTTTAATTTGTCTTCGTTGCTGGATCCAGGTTTGGGTTCATTGTGCGATTGAGAACTTTTGTGAAGCATCCTTGATTACAAACTGTAAAACTACCACACAGATGTACCACAGATAAGAAAGATGATTTGAAATCACTACAAAAATCTAATCAAAACTCTGGTAGATAGTTGGCAGGAAAAGTAATCAAAGCTGAGGTGCAGAGCAAGAACTGATTTTCTTCCAGCTTTGTTCGTAGAAAGAATCTTTCTCTCAGCTCTCTGCCACTAAATCATCGACAGCAGGAGTTCTGAAGACGAAGAAAAAGCCTCTGTCCTGCTTTTTAAAGTCATAGTGAAGTCTGGAAACCACCTAGTGAAAGGTATAGGGTAGTCAGAGGAGAAGACGTCAAAGATGAAATGAGTAGAGGAGACCCCAACAAAGGAAACCAGGATGTGGAAGAAATTGTAGAAGAGGTGATTAAACTGGAAGACGGGATGGAAAGAGAAGTGTAGAGCGGAGAAGAAAAGAAGTAATTGGACAGGACAGGAGTGGAGTGAAAGCGCGATCGATGGAAAGTCGAAAGCAGCGAGGGAGCAAAAAGAGCAGGGAGATGAGGTTTCTTTCTGTCACAGTCTGGAGTGAGTGCGAAGCAAAAAAGAAACGTCCACGTCCACCATGACTGCAGCATTCATTTCTAGCTTCTTCAATTCACCATCATTTGTTTGTCGTCTTGGACTTTTTCTCTTGTTCTGTATCACAGGTGACATGTTTCTCAGTCCTTTGAGAAAAACAGTGAAACTCTAAACTAAGTTGGGAGTATTCATGGCAGAGCAGCAGGGACACGATGCCGTCTTCCAGTCTCTGTGTCCACAGGTTAATTCATGAGGGTTTCGGGGGTGTACGGGGGTATATATCAGCGGGGCTGCAGAGATAAGAAGAATGACGTGCTCCGCATGCTGAGACTGTTGCTTTCATTCTGAGCTGCAATTAGAGCAGAGTGACGGAGGCTTTCTTTAAAAGCCAACTTTTCAGGCTGGTAGCTATAGTAACACATGTTGGTGTTGGAGGGTGACGCCACATGCTGCATGTGGGGCCAACAAGTGACCTCCTGGAGATCTCAGTGGCTCAGGAAGACGGAGTGTGACTTTAAAAACCGAATCTGACAAACTTCTTTGCTGTTACTTTGTGGCCATAAGCAACACCTGACTCAGAAAGTGTGTAGAAGTCTAAAGGACCAAGCTCTACCTGCTGTGATTCACGACCGTACGCACACTCACCTACACAACAAATGATTGTCAACCTCAGCGACAGTCAGACAGTTTCCTCAGCACTTTAAATGCAAACCGTAAGACAGGCTGTGATAAAACAGGCTGCAGTTTCTTTTAACCGTGCTCACAACCGTTCATTGACCTAAAACTCAGTCTCTCACAAAGTCTAAGCAATGTTTTGTCTACATGAAACTAAATGTCGCTGCAGGGTTTCCTTGTTGTGTCACTGTCGGGTGCAGCGTGTTCCAAAGAGGTGAATCCTTAGTTTTAGTGGCACCACCTTCAGGATCCTGGTGAAACTCCAACCAAATTCTAACCAGATTTACTGGTTCATGTTGTTGTAGATATTTGAATTTAGATCATTTGATAATATCCAGGCAGGGAGGGGTCACTGAATGTTTGTTGTTGTCACTCTTCCCCCTGCAGAATCAGTCACCTCCGCCCTGCCGCTCCACCAGCAGAGCTGCTCTGTGGAACAATCGTTCCACTGTCCTCAGCAGCTTCCTGGATGAATGTGAAGCAGCGCTGCGGCTCTCACCTTTCCTTCAATAAGTAAAGGTTTAGAAAACAGGGAAGAACGTATGAAGGTGTGAATAACGGCAGGTTTCAGGAGCACTCTTACATAAACCCTCAGAGACACCCAGCTCAGACTTTATACCACCACTCTGTTCACTGTTCCTCTTCCTTTTCATATCAAAGCTCATTAATGTGAAAGTCAGACAAGCTGCTGCTTCATCTGCTTCTGTAAAAATCACGTCACTGTGTCGCTAAACTTCAAACACGTTTTCTAGTGTTTAGGCAAGAAAAACACACATCTGACGTTATCATCTATGTTTCTTCATTCAGCCAAATTAAACTGATCCAAACTCGTCCAGTGACTGATTGGCTCAACATAAGCACAACAAAGAGTTTGTACCGTTTAGTCACTGATATCTTCATCTGCGTCTCCAACAGAAGAGGAAGTCAGAGAATTAAATAAAGTGGTGTCAGTTCTCTCTTCTCGAGTGGAGATGATTCGATTACACAACCCCGTCTCCTCCTACAGATTCAATTTATATAGTACTCATTTATTTCCCCAATACACTGAGGGAAACATCATCACTGCCTGATAATGCTCGTCAGTGGGTTTTGTCCAGATAAGTTTCCTCATTATGTTGCATAAAAATGTTTCTTTGTCCTTGTTGCTGTTGATCGGTCAGATAATTGGAATTAATGTTGATATATGAGATGTGTATCAGCGTTAAGTTTCAGCAGAGTTTCCAGGAACAGTCTGATCGTACTCCCTCTGGTAGAAGCTGCATTCAGACTGTGGTTGGACTGGACATACATACAGTATGAGGGAAACAGAATGTTCAGATAATGTGCCGTGTCTGCAGCACTGAGACAGTGTGCAGGAGGTTCTTTCTTTTCTCCTTGGGGGAATGCAGTGGGCTTCCAGAGGAGTGGAACCTGCTGCAGTCCATCACTGTGATACCTGCTGACTGTAACACTGACACTGAGCAGGATCACGGACTGATCTGGATAAAGTTGATTTTATTTGAATTATTTTCTACACACATTCTGATATCTGCACAGATTCAGATGGACGACGCAGACTCTGAGGCACAAAACGCAGCGTGTCAGTGAGAAATACATCCTCAGGTTCACATCCACGTTTGCTGCTGCTGGGACTATATGGAGATGATGTTAGGGGCATGCAGGAGCATCTTCATGGTAAAGGTAGATTTACGGGTCTGTTTCTCCCGATTCTGGCTCCACAGTCCCAGTGGAGGGAAATCTTTCAATGGCTGGCTACGTTTGCTCCAGACGGTCCCTGTAGTTACCACCACAGCAAACAACCTGGACTTTATGTACCACAACTTTACAGCTTTACAGTTTGGACATGACACAAACGATGAATAAATCATTCTATCAATAAAACATAACGTGGGCTGCAGCACCATGAGGGGAGGTTTCGTCAACTCTGAGGTCCATGAATGAATCATCGTGCAGGCTGAATAAAACCCAGCAGTGATCGGACCTGGCTGCGACCCTTTTTGTGTGTTTTGGTATAAAATACAAAAGATTTACAGTATAAATCCTGATTATCACAACTGCATCTAACATTCTAGTAGAGTCTTAGATCCAGTCATGAGTCTGGTTCTGGAAACAGTCGGAGCTACGCCAACACTGTTTCACATGGTGACAGAAAGACGGATCGACACAGGATCTGCAGAAACAAACCAGTTTGTAACTACAGACAGGAGCATGTTATCACAGTTAAATCCCTTTGAATTATTACACTGAGCCATCTTCATTACTGTAGTTGTAGAGAAAGAGGATCTTTAGTTGTATCATCTTCAGCCAGTATTAGTTCATGTAAAGTTTGATTTATGATATTTCTCCTAGTCGTCCCGATACAGCTGCAGGAAAACAGCGTCTGGTCTAATTGTTCAGTGGCCCGACGCTCACACACTGAGGAAGTGGTTAAATTTAAGTTTGCATGTGCGTGTTTGTCACAGTCACAGCCCGTGTGTGGGTACATGGCTTGAATTCCGCACGGGGAGGAGTGAGTCCTGCCAGTAACAGGACGAAGCTCCAAGAGAGATGAAGTCTCTCAGTGAGTATGTTTCAGCACTATAGTTAATATTAAGGCCTTAAATGTCTTCTAAATACCTTCTCAGCTGCTTGGTATCTTAAAGCTAAATTTGACAGTCTCACCTGTGGGAATTTCTCTGTGCAGATGAACAGATGGCAGCTCGTCACTGTCCCTGTCCAGCTGAATCGCTGATTGTCTAGTGAGAGATTTAAAATGCAGCTCAATGATTACACATAAAGAATAATTATGAGTAGAGTGACAAAGTCCTATTGTTCCCGTCTGTGTCCTCCAGTCTGCAGCTGCTCGATGGCTGATGGAGTTCCTCATTAACTAACAAAGAGCCTGAGCCAATAATGCTGTCAGAAGAAAATTGATAGAATGATTAGATGATTTATGTTTGGTGTCGGACCAGAATGTCTGAAGTTTGACGGCAGGTTGGTAACATAATGTTTCTATGCCTCTTGAAGTCTCATTCGATTTATTAATTCTTTCAAATGTTGGAACAAAGTCAGACTCTGAAGACTGAGGAAACTGTTTGTGTTTCTCCTCATAGCACCAGCAGGTAGTTTATTGTTGCTGTAGCACAGAGCAGCAATGCACCATGGGACCTGATATTATGTTGAGACAGGAGACACTATAATGTTCCGTCCTCATCTAACTGCTCCACAGTGCTGAGTCTGGATGGGAGCATATGCTGCTCTGAAACCTGGATGTATCTTCCAGCATTGATGGTGCCCTCTCACTGATGCACCCCCGACTGGAGGATGCAGTGCCCATGGTTTCCAAACAGACAGTCACACTTCGATTCGTCTGAACACAGAGCAGAGAAGAGGTTTCTGTGTTATGTTCACGACTTCCTCTTTGTGTGACAGAGCTTTAACTTTTGGTTTTTGGATGGGACACTGAACAGCGATTGTTGGACGTATTCCTGAGTCTTGTGTTTTGCAGCCTGAGAAACATTATTCTGAAATTGTTAAACGCCAGCTCTCCAAGATTTTGATATCCAACCATGTCACTGACCTGTTGCCAGTTAACTTAATTAGTTCCAGATCTTAGTTAGTACCACTTCCTTTGAATGTGGCTGCGTGAGTTTTGCAGATCATTGGGTTCTGTCCCAACTCGTGGAATCGAGTTTATCTAAGAGTTTTTCTTTGGAATAGTTTAGTAATGAAGTGTTTCTCCTCAAAGACACTGATGATGCACGGAGCTCCATCCAGCTTCTGTACTGAATCATAGAATATTATTTTCTCAGCCAACAGATCCCTGACTCACACTGATTTATCTGATCTCTCAGAAATGTCTTCTGTTAAATTACTTACATGATGAGTGACGTCTCTCTCTGTCTCCATCAGGTATAAGGCCATAGTGAACCCGATGGACATCCAGACGTCCAGCGCTGTCTTCTGGACGTGTCTTAAAGCCGTTTCTATCTGGCTGCTGTCTGTTCTGTTGGCTGTTCCTGAGGCCATCTTCTCACAAATTGTCTTAATGGAGGTAAAATAACAACAATAATCGTAATTAATGAGATTAAGATATCGATGTCCGACCACCAGTATTAATCCTGGAACTCTCAAAGCACATTTGTGATTTTTCAGTCGATCTTTTGTGGATCACGTTTGACATGTTGAGCTGCCACGTGCATTTTTAGGGAGCTACGTGTGTACTTTTATTTTACAGCTGCTTGACAGTGGTGAGCTGCAGGGCAGTAGGAACCTAAAGAGGCTGTCCACAAAGAATGATGATCAATAAAGGATCAGTTAATTATGGTTGTGTTTTGCTGCTGATACAAATGAACTATGGTCATATTTCACAGGACCGTCTTGTACAGCACAGAATAAGATAATAGTAAAAATAAGTCAACAGATATTTCTAGTTTTTGTTGAAGACATCACCACCGTGCGGCACAGTGACCGACCAAACAGCTTCCGGCAGTGTCTGCACCTTCAGGTGAAACGTGTTCTGTTCATCACTCACTGCTAAAGGCTCGTCACAGGCAGAAGTGCCGCCGCCAGACAAACATCAGCTTTGACAGCTGTAAACTCTTTTACAGTCAGATTTATGAATGACAAGTGCTTCCATTATGTCTCCATCTCCATCATGTCTTTCCTCGCTGTTTGTCTATTCCACTCTTCTTCTTTCTCTACCTATTCCATCTCCCCACCTCCTGTTGTTTCTCTCTTTTCTTTCTCTTCTTCATTCCTCCACTTTTTACTCTCTCGTCATCCTCCTCTTCCTCTAAGGATCACACGGGCAACCCTAACATCACCTTCGTGCACTGTGTGCCGTACCCGCTGTCCAACCAGATGCATCCAAAGATCCATTCAGTGATGATCTTCTTGGTTTACTTTCTGATCCCTCTGGCCATCATCTCGGTGTATTACTACCACATCGCTCGTACGCTCATCAAGAGTGCCCATGACATGCCGGGGGAGGTCAGCGAACACACCAAGAGACAGGTGAGCGATGGACCGATGACTGTGGTGTCATGTATGGTGTAATGTATGTTCTATGTAAGACTCCTAATTAGTTTTTACCTATTTTCACAAATGAATACTTTCTTCTTCTTTTTTTAAAGAAGCAGCTTTTTATTTCCCCTGGAGTTTCATTTCCTGAAGCTAAATAACTCAGCAGTTCATGAGGCCTGAGAATGAAGAGAAAATGTGCAGCTGACTGATAAAAACAAATAAGGGTGAAAAAAGGTTTAAAAATCTTATATATTCCTTCATCTTTGAGCCGTGTTTGATATGATGACACCTGTGATTGTAACAGCAGGTGAGTTTTAGTAATACAGCGTTGTCCACAGCAGCTTCTTTGGTCATTCAGTTAAAAGTCAACTCAAGGCAACTCCCCTTCATCAACACTAGGTCACGATGAAGAGGAAAAACTTCTTCACAGGGTGCTGAGGGTGGGGGGGGGCTGAATTATTAAAGACCCTGCAGCAGCAGGTGAGATCAGGCGTACGTGATCAGTGATGGGGTGGCACAGCTGGGGATCACTGCTAAATCTCTGGGGATTACCATGATAATGTGCACGTTGATGCTGTGTACAGGACAGTAACAGACACACTTTCACAGTAACTGACAGCAGACACCAGATATATATTATATCATATGATAACTGAGGTGTTTCACATCACACACACACAGACACACAGACACACACACAGACACACACACAGACACACACACAGACACACACACAGACACACACAGACACACACACAGACACACA
>JAUYWH010000016.1:18257203-18298543 GCA_034779795.1 Ctenopoma multispine | reverse complement strand
AGACAGTTATTATCAACATCTACATGAATGTTAAAGTCACCCACTATAACCACTTTATCTGTACTAAGAACTAAATCTTTATTGTCTTTATGTTAAATAAACATGTTTATTTGAATCACAGCAAGGATGTTAATGAACCTTCTGTGTCTGAACTTTGATGATGATAAATGTTAGAAACTGTCCCAGATGAACAGGTTCCCTGCAGCGTTCTACATTCCTGTCTTTCTTAACGGAGGAAAAGCAGCTTGTTACTGATTCAGTTCAGTCTAAATGTTAATGAATCTGCAAAGCAGATGAAATAAAAGGCCTGATACTGAAAGATGACCAGTCAGTGAGGGAGATGTGCTTTTTGTTCAGCTGTAGTGGTCGTCACACTTTTGTCTGCAGAAAACGACGGTTCGTCTGCTGATTGAAAACAAACACGGGGAGAGAAGCATAGAAAGCTTCAAACAGGGCACAGAATACAGAGCAATTTAAGAAAGCAATCAACACAATCTGTAAAAGCATAAAGCAAGAAGCAAAACCCAGGACCTGAACTCAGACCATCAGACGGGTAAGAACAAGCTGGTGACTGAGCAAAACCCAAAGCACAGTTCATTACCAGAGGCAAAGAGAGAGGGAGGCAAATGAAACTCAGCTTCACAGTCAACACACAAAGAGGAGAGAGACAGACAGGAAGTAATAATAGAGGTGGAGAGAGGTGACATCCACACAGAGAGAGAGAGAAAGGGGTGATACATGAAAAGAGAGGAAGGTGATGAGGAAGGGCCGCAAAAGCATCGACTGAAATGGGAAAAGACAAATAGGGAAAACGTGCAGGTGAGAAACTGAAGTCTGATGAATGCTGAGATTCAGGTGTTCATATGGAGCACGTGTGACACACTTCAGCTCACACTCGTCCAGCCTCCGACACAAACACAATGACAGGAGGTTATTCACACGCCTCCAGCTGCGTGTGTGTCTGTGCACAATGAGGCGATGCTGTGGTGACGTCTTTGAAATGCTCGGTTCGTGTGTTAAATAACTGTAGGAGCTCTGCTGTTCCACTGAAGTCTGGTTCGATTGGTCAGGTCTGTCTCACTCTTTTTCTACCTCTGCTCGTCCTGACTCCAGGTTTCCCTGCTCGGTTGTGTTGATCCTGGACTGTCTGTACGTCACGTCAGCGTTTATCTCCTCCGTCTGCCTGTCAGTGTGCCGATGCTCCACAGTTCTGTGACACAGTGAGGAAATGCTTTCCTCTTAAACTTCACATTGCAATGATCAGTTTGCTGGAAAACACTCGTCCCCATAAATGTGACACATGAAGGCAGAGCAGAAGGTTTTTGGAGACAGCTTCAGTCTTCATGTGTTCAGATGGGAGATGAGCATCAGCTCTGGACATGTCCATGAATGCAGCATAAGTAAATGGTTTGGCAGCTCTTCAGAGTCCCTGAATGTGGCTGCAGCAACATCAAGCAGCATCTGCAGCGTAAACTGTTAATGGAGACGCAGCAGATGTGAGGAGACAGTAACAAGTTCTTAAGTGAAGGTGGTGCCTCTGAGAGTGTGGGCAGGATAAGAGAACAGATTCAGTGACTGCTCAGGAGAAACAGCACCAGGCCACCACGTCTGTTTGTGTCCCCAGTTGTATTAATTCCTCTCCTCCATGGTTCTGCTGCGTATAGTCTTCTCCAGCACAAAGTTTCCCAGTGGGGTATAAGCCTGGACTCCATGAACCAGATGGATCCTGGCGTTGTAATCTTGGAAGAGAAAAGTCTGGTCACCTTGAAACAAACTTCTTTAACCGTTGAATCAGACGAGGGAAACCTCCTGAAAGGTCTTTAGATGTGCTAAAGATAGAAGAGTCGCGCTGCTGATTTGATTTATATGTGCAGCACAGTCTGGTTCAGTGAAGAAGACGCTGCTGTTCTCTGATCTGAACCTGGAACGTTTGTTTTCCATCCAGGTGTGATCACACAGAACGTGCAGGCTGCACGAAGGCTCCAACATGCTGTGCAGTGCAAACAGATCAAACATCAGCTGTGGTTCTCAGTTGTCTACTACTGAGTCCGTGTGAGTCACAAACAAAAGCTGTCAGTGTGTTGTGTTCCATCATTGTCACGACATAAATAACCTCCTAGACTTTAGCAGTGACTGCGAGTTTCCTGTGTGGAAATTAAAGTAGATGCTAATTTTTGTTTGTCCAGACGTTGAAGTCAGACTGGTTGTTTTAACTCTCTCTCTCTGAAAAGTGACACACAACCATGAATACACTCCTCCGACGACCCTCACTACACCCACACCCTCCTGTTATCACTGAGAACTTTACGGGTCATTTCATCTCCGTTGTTTTGTGAGTTTTTCCTCTGAGCTGCATCATGTTGTATTTCTCCTCTTTTTATATGCAGGTTGATGTTTGATGGCAGACGTCATCAGATTCTACACAGACTTTTCCATCACTTATACGACGCTCTGACTGCTCACTGAACCACAGTCACCTCACATGTGGATATGTCTTGAGCCTGTAACGGCAGCTGGCAGCCTGCGACTCCCGGGTGCTTTTGCAGGTTCCTCAGCCAGAAAGGTTGCTCTGCTCAGGAAATGAAGATTTATCATCACTGAAATGAAGAGAGGAAAGCCTGTGAAAATTCATGCCCACAAATCCAGCCTTCCAGATGAGCTGTGGCCTGAAGCTGCAGGTGCTGGAGTGGATCTTGGGAAAAATGCCAAACTTTGCCAGCTGCTGGCAGCAAATGAGAGAAAACACAAATCAGCAGCAGCAGCCTGCACAGAGGTGACCGCTGCTCTGCAATCAGCCCAGTGAACTTTCTCTGTTATTTACTTTCTGTTTTTAAGATGCGTCAGTCGAGGTGAGACGCCGTTTCCGGTTAACAACAATAAGCTGGAAGCCACATCTGTTCCCCTGAAGATGAAGCAAATTAATTAACAAGTGTTTATTGTGAGAAATGAACTTTGAACAAATGTAATCCTCTCAGTCCAGCTTTCTCTCACACTCCACTTATTGTGTGCAAATTAGGTTGCAGACACGTCACAGTGTCACTCTCTAAAAAAAGAAAAGAAGAGACGAGCCACATATGTTACACAGCATTATGAATACAAAATTAAATTCATTTAAACTTCACCATATCGGAGGTTTAAATCTGTCAGTGCACACAGTTTAGGACATGATATTCTGGAGGTGGTAAAATGTTCCAAATGGTTTTGGCAACAGTTAAAACAGCACAGGACACGACCAACGCCTCCTTCATTGTTGACCCCGTCTGAACAACCGGTCAGTGCAAACACAGCCCCCCTGCACTTTTCAGTTCACAGTGATTCACCAACATATCAAACAGGCGGGAGCAGAGGAAACAATGCTTCCCGCACCCGAGGAAAACACAGCAGGCGCTTTGTGTGGCCTTACATGTCGACAACACTTTTGTGTTTCGCCTTACGTTGGGGGTGAGAAGGTTTAATGAGCTCCTCAGGGTTTATCTTGTGCTTATCAACTGCACTGGATTTAGCAGCGTGTTTGTCTGCTGTGGTGCTTTGTCGAGCTCCGGCTCTGAACACAACAGGAGCGTGAGCATCAAAAGGTCAGAAGGTCTGATGTGTTTGGCATCTGCACTACACAGAGAAGCACTTGGAAAAAACGCTGTTGACATTTTGAGCTGAATCCTTACTTGCCGAGTTGAGTGACCTGAGAAAATGCATATGGCCGACATCACAGACCTTCTCAATAAGCCTCAGACGATCTCCAAGAATCTCGATCTCTGTCTTCATTGATTGATATAATGTAGATATGAAACATGACTCCAAATCCATTTGACCATTTCCATCACTTTCATCACGGACGTTTAGAGGAAGCTTTTAGCGGCAGATCCCAGTGAGAGTCACATTCTCCAGCCTGTCAAGCACGATTAAAGGTTGTCACCAAAATAAGAGCCTGCAGGTATCAAATTACAGCGTTTAGTCAGTTAAATGTGCCGTTTGTGTCTGTTACTGATTTTAAAACTGAAGCCAGTTGTAGCTCAGCATTAAAGCATCTCACTTCACTACCTCCACTACTTTCCATCGACCAATCAGCATCAACCATCATTTTGAGCATATTGTTTATGTATTTTCCTTAATTTTGTGAGTGATACCAGTTTCTCACTGTGTTTTAATCCGGTTTAAACACAAAGCACAAACCTACAACATGAATCAACATCCGTCCCCTTATCTGAAGTTAATGTGCTCCGAGTCACTGAGACACTGAGATTTCAAATACAAGCGGCCAAAATGAGCTTCCTTCAGCTGCTGCTCTCTCACTTCTTCATGTTATCTAACCCCTACCCCTCACCCGTCCCACTACAGATGGAGACGAGGAAGCGCTTGGCCAAGATTGTGTTGGTGTTCGTGGGCCTCTTCGCCCTGTGCTGGTTCCCCAACCACGTGCTCTACATGTACCGCTCCTTCCACTACACACAGATGGATGTGTCGCTGGCCCACCTCATCATCACCCTGCTGGCTAGAGTCCTCAGCTTCTCCTCCTCCTGCGTCAACCCCTTTGCCCTCTATCTGCTCAGCGAGAGCTTCCGCAGGCATTTTAACAGGTCAGAACTGTTGTTCGATGTTGGAGCATTTTTAAAACCATTTTAACAGCAAGCCTAACAGAGTTCTCCAAAGGTACATTGACATTTCCACCTCAATTAAGAGTTTCTGCTTCTGGTTGCACAAAAGTAGCAAAAGATTAACAAATGGAGACATTGAAAAGTGAAACTATAAAGATAACAATGGGACACTGATGAATATACACATCAGTATTAAACTAAAGGCCACGAGGAGGCTGTGGTGGAAAAGAAAGAGTGTTCAGAAATTGTGATGTTGAGTGTGACGTCTGATCACATAATATACTCACAGTGTCTTGTTTAATGCTTAATCTTAAAAGGTGCCCCTAAATTAGATTTAAACTTGTTTACATCATAAGTAGAACGGGATAAAAATTCTCTGAATAATTAACCACTCGTTTGGCTCAGCAGCAGGCGGGGGGAGTTTCCATCCAGGGAAAAATAGAAATGTATACTGATGATGCCCATAAAAAGCAAATAAATGAAATATGTTAAGTTGTGCTCTTGCAGGCTGCTGCTCGGTACAGGCAGATTGTCGCTGGTGTTTTGTGCTCTGTGTACAAACCATGGAGAATTGCTATTGTAGAGTAATCTAAACTTTTCGGAAGGTTGAACGTTCGTGGAACACAGAGCACTCAGAAATAGATTGAGGTAACAACCAGACAGTGAATGGGCTCCATAACATAAATAGTAATCATTGCTTCGTCATTTTCTAAATCTCTGAGTGCTGCCACTTTCACTAAACATCCTGCAAGCTCTCATTATTCTACCTGGATGGATGGAAACTGTTTTTAACCCTCTTCATGCCAACTCCGGCACAAGAGACAATGAGAGAGAGAACTGGAAGAATGGTGTGAAAGCTAGGAGAAGACTAAGCCTAAAGGAAGGCCAGGTAGTTTATTATTTAATGTTCTGTCCATCAACTGATTGACTGATCGTTTCGGCTCTTCTTTCCATACAGACAGGACACCCGTGCCGTGACGTACCATGAGCGGCTGTGATCAGAGCCAGTTGATTTACAGCACAGTAAAAAGTCGTAATTTAACGAGATATCAGTCAAGGAAACAATCCAGTCTTTAATGTGACACAGCAAATACGGCCTCAGCAAACACAGCGAGTAAAGTCAGACAGTCAGAATCATGTTTTTCACGCTCAGTACTGTTGATCTCTGTGTATTTTAGGCACCAATTCTGAAAACCTAGATTTAGTACTAGAGCTATTATGACATTATGCCTGAGTGTTTGGAACCAAGAGGTACAAAAAGATCTTCTTCAGTACTGAGCAAAGAATCAGTCGTTCAGTCTGTCATGTTTATGCAGACAGAAACCAATAAAATGAACCTTATACCTGGAAACATCGTGTTCTTCCCCCCTTGTTTTAACCTTAAGCTTTAAATCTCTCTAAAGCGACTCACCTTTGGGCTTAAATCATGTGAATACCGCGTTGTAAAAAGAAGTACATTCATTTTTCTGCCATGACTTGATAGAGTCAAACTTCCTAAGATCCCTTGTGCATTCAGTTTAATCGTTCTTCTTCTTCCTCAGTCAGCTGCGATGTGGTCGAGGTCACCGCCCCGAGCGCCAGGCGAGCTACCTGCACAGCACCTCCCACATTCGTCTCACCTCCATCAAGAAGGCCACGCCCACCGCCGCCGTTGTCGGCCCAGCTGCCAATGGCAACTCTAACAGACAGGAAGTGGCTTTGTGAAGCAGGAAGTCGGGGATTTACTTCAGCAGGCGTAGGACAGCCACAATGCACAGAGAGAACTCCAGTCCTGTACCACGTGATTGTATCACCTGCCAAGTCTCACCGGATTTCATTATCTACATCCTCAAGTTGGCAACCAAACAAAAAGTGCCTCTTGGAAATACCAGTTTAGACGTGAAAGGGAATTAAAATCCTTATCAAACTGAAACATGCTTCACTTTTCTACAGCCACAGCTCTCTCCAGATGTATTGGAAAATGTTTGATCAAGTTTACTTTAGATGGTGGAAGAAGGAAAGATGTTAATGAATGACAAGTCTAACGCTGACAGGACTGAGAGTCTTGTTGGTAGCATGGTTACCACACTAGCATGTCCTGTGAAAGCTTGTTTCTCTGCACTAAGTTGCTGGAATGTTCATCATCGATCGATCGACGAAGCCATTTTCATCTATTTGCTGACACTGTATTGATCCACAGAGAGGGGGATTTTGTCTTTTGTCTCCTGCCTCATGATGAAGAGGATCAGACACAGAGCAGCCTCCCAAGACACACGGTGCCGTTTTATCCGAGGACATTTTGGAGAATTCTGGGGAAAACTAAATATTTTACTGTCCGGTTTCTGATGGTCTCCTGCTATGACTATTTAATGTTGTTCCACCCAAAGCCTTGTAAACCAAAATATCCCTTTGATTGGTCTGTGGCTCTGTTACTCTGTGTCCACCAGATGTCATTCAGCTTGTGAGCAAATGGTACAAAACACATTATTGTTGGTGCTACTGAAGCTTCAGTCTCTCTTGTCCAGTGGGAGTGTGCACACCGGTCCATTGCTAAAGAGAAATGTCCCAGAAGCAGCTCTGCACCGCTAACGATACACACCAAGTCTATTATTGATGGAAGTCGTTTCTGCTACGCTTCTGGCAAAGATAAATCCACCAATCAGATAGTGCTTGTAGCTGTTCTCCTATGTAAACTTCTACTGCTCCTGTTAACGTGCACTGTTGAGTATGTGCAGAAACAGGTAGAAGACATTCTTAATGGGCAGTGAGTAAACCTTTTTACCAGTTTTAGGACTTCGTGGACAGAATTTAAAGCCATAACCAGGGATCTTTTTGTAGGCTTCCTCAACCTGCAGCTCTGACTGAAACAGTGGATTTCTGTCCCAATGGAAAAGTCCAAGTATCTCTTGTTCACAGGGGATTGGTAGAACTCCACCGTGAAAGGCAGCCTAAGCTGTGATGAAAAAAGGGCTGAACCTCTTACATTCCCTGCTTGTGAGTTGTAACAGAAATACTATTATTACCCACACATTCACTAGTTTCATCATTTGGAGTTTTCCTGAGCAAACCCTCCACGTATGAAGAGGGAACGGGTATTATACCCTGACAAACAGGAGTCCTTTTGGCCCTTTACATGAAGCAGATGGAAGTGTTGACATTATGTCAGGGGCAAATGGAACAACATCTCATATGATTTATAAAAGCTCACAGTCACTGCTCAGACATCTGGTTTCTCCACGTTTGATAAATATGAACGTTCTTTTTGCTGGTGAATGCACCGACTAACAGAGCCATGCGTTCTGTGTGTTTAGTGTCAACCCTTTGTGTTGCTGCTTTGGCATGAACTGACAGGTGATGAAGTGTGTGTGCAGATTGATGTGCCGTATATTCAAAACCACCACTTACAGAAAAAGACGATGCTGTGATGTACTTTTACAACATTCTGATGTTGTTCTTTTTCGTCTTTAAAATGTTTAGTACCAGGCATGCTTCACCTTTCTGTGCTACAAACTGTTGCTTGAAATTTCATACACTCACAAAATAAATGCTCCCTTTTGACGACAGACCCACACACACACTCCCTGATTGCAGCAATTTTCCCAATCAGTGTTTTTTAAAGCTACATTAAAGGTTGAGACAGGACACATTTCAGGGCGTCCTAACTGCCGGTTGTCACCTTGGGCTCATAGCTTAACAATCGGATGGAAATGGAGTTAAAATTACAGCGGGTAGGTGGGTGTTGAAGTGTCTGAGTGCACCTATTGGTGGCTGCCAGTATGTCTATTGAAGTCTTTCCATCACGCTTTGTAGACACTGTGGAGACAGGTTCAATGTGCTGACACGCTGACATGTTTCACTGCAGAGGCTGAAACTGTAACCAGCCTTTCGGTCCCTGTTTCACACTCAGGGAGCATCATGACTTCCACGTCCTGAGCTGCTGAGTAGATTCAGTCCCTGACATAAATCCACCTGGTTCTGTGCCACAGGGGCCTTGGCATTACAAAACCAATGGATGCTCTAATGAGAGTCAAGGTGCCTTCAGACTGTGACAGAGACAGAGCAAGCTTCCTCTCAGGTGTTTGTCAGGGCTGTCTGAGCTGATGTTGGCTGAACTAACTCATTGCTCCATTGCACACACCTGATGGGAGAGCCAAAAAACATTTAATTTGTGTGTTCACAAGCCAAAAAAAGAAAGAGCAGCAGTGTCCTGTGTTGGGAGTTTGCACAAAGTAAAGCAGTGAGACAGGACTGTGCGTGCATGTTATTAAAATGGGACAGTTAGACAGTAACTGCTATTTAATTTGATCATCTAGGCATAAAATTATCTGAGTTCTTATTATGCTAAAAATGATACTAATTCACTCTGGGATAATGGCTGCCTACCCTGCATCCAATCGCACCAATCTAACTGTGACCACACCGGAAATAATGAGGAAACACTGCCAGTGCTGAAGCCTGTCACCTTCTCCTCAGGGTTTCTTTTGTAGGTTGTATCACATTACCCCACCTCTGACTGACAGCGTCTGTCTGTTCAACAACAATCAAATATGTCATGAAAACTGGCTCCTCTTAAACTGAACTACAGTAATAGTAATGTTTAAAATGTCATTAGCAACATGACAAGCATCATACGAGCCAGTAACAAGTGCTGCACAGGTCATTTGTCCCTAACGTCTCACATACACATATAGCATCACTTAATCTTTCTGTGCCAGGCGGCGGGGACACAAGACGTTTCTCATCATGGAAGCTGTCAGAAACTCCCACTGATTTTAAGCTTTTAGTTTGGTTATAAATATTTTGTATTTAATTGTTATAAAATATTCTAAGGAGAAACCTGGAGCCCATCATAAAGCTTAAAGCAAACAGAACTGTTGGATTTTTGGTGTCAGACAAGAAGAAAGAAATCAACAGTTGAACAACACGACGTGGCAGCACAAATACCAGACGCGTGTTATTTAGAATCAGTTGTTTTTCTCTCTCAACATCTGCCACAGAAATCCAGCATCAGTCTGGTTCTTGTCTATGACTTGTGTCTCTTTCTCTGCTTGTCTTTCCCTCTCCTCCCCTCTCCTCTCCTCTCCTCTCATAGCTTCTCTGTCTGTCTCCCCCGCTGAGTTCCCACCTCCCCGCTCTCCCACACACTCTAATAAGGTGTTTTAATGCAGAGAGCTGATCCTGCTGGGAGGAGGCGGTTATTCCTCAGTTGTGTTTAGATGGAGCATTTCAGGTCGACACCGGCAGCAACAGCGCGGGAATCATTAGACCGGTTTAGGACAGTTCCTGTGCTAAGCTGGGTCCAAATGTAAATCTGACGGCGCTGTTTCCTAAAATATGAAGAAAGGTAGGTTCATGGTCTCAGTCTTTGTCTTCCTCACTGATTTACACGTGGAGCTGTGGCCTGGATAAAGACACATATGTTAAGTGTGGATCAGATGGACAGAAATTCATTTTACAGCAGCTTCCCTTTAAACCAGCAAACAGATCTATGAACACGAACATGTCCGACTGAGTGATGAGGAGAAGTGAAATGACTGTTCAGTCTGATCAGGCTTGTTGAGTGGAGACAAACAGCATCGTTGATGGAGGAAAATAAAGACGCATAATTACAGTGATCAAGTTAAACAATTACTCAGAGTTTAAATCAGAACTGGGAGGAAGAAACTTCTGGGTTCTTCACTTTTATTGTACATTTAGTATGAAGTCCCATAGAAACACAAAAACCATTTAGTTTTATACAAACTGTGACACTTTCATCCCCAACATCTCTGAGGGGACGTATTCTGGGAACTAGTCAAGTGTGCAGAAGGAGACATCACTATACATCAACTATATATTATATTAACATGATGCGGCCACTTTTTTAAATGAAAAAGGAAGAACTGGAGCATAGTATTAATTATTTTAAAATGCTTAATTAACCCATCCCACCACCACAGGCTGAGCAGTCTAAAAAAGAAAAAGCTCACAATCATTAGTGTGTAGAGATAAACTTTACTGTAGTTCATGTCCAGGACACAATTCTGGGCCTGGGACCAAGAGACCAACATGTGATTTACACATGAAAGACTTTAATTAGCAGGAATCCAAATGAATCAGCAGTTCTGCTGCTCCAGAAAAAGAAAAAGCAGCTCTAAAGAAATGTGCTTTGATGGAACAAGGTGACCTGGGTGAAAGTTTGAATTTGATCCTGTGCTGCTGACTGAAACATTTGGAAGACGTTCTGAAGAAATGCCCCAGACGAACTATGAATGGAGGCGAGTGGTGAAAATGTTCTGCTGTTGCTTGATGGAGGTTTAGTTGCACAGTAAAAAAGAGAAGCTGCTGATAAAACACTTGATGGTGACAAAGAGAAAGCTTTCAGCTGGAGATATGTGATGGGAAGCAAACAAAGCTGCATTATGTGAATTATATCTTCAGTGTAAAGATGTTTTTTAATGTGTTTGCTTTAATAATGTTTATCTGATTTTAGCTTTTCATTATTTATCAACTGTATAATTAGTTTTCTGATGTGCAGACTGTTCATTTTCTGAATATGTTGCCAACACTTCGACGTTTGTGGTAAAGTGCCCTAAATAAAGTTTAATCACAGGTTCTCAGCTTTCTGTACGTGACAGTGATGGCAGATGAGACCCACTATGATGAGAGATTCCAGTAGATGGCAGGTTTAAATACTGGCTGAGGTGATGAGGAAGCTGGATCTGCTACTACAGGCACTTTAGGACAGAAGAACCACTGTGTGCTACTCACTACTACTTTATCCAAAGCCTGGATAAATGGGAGGCTGCATCAGGAGGGGCTGTTTGGAACCTTTGTAGAGCTGCAAACCAAACGTGCATAATACACGTACGGTAAAGACAACAGAGATATTCTGCTCTAACAAGCTGTGGTGATACATTTACACAGAGCTAATCAACATTATTGATCTGCTGTAGAGTAACAGTTGTGACTGGAACATGTTGATGATGGCTTTTCCTGTTTCCGATCACGGGAAAATAACAGTAGTTCATTAAGCTCCTGAAGAGTTGGGGTAAGATGACCGAGATGTGTTTGTCTGCAGCATACGTGTGAGATTTAGTCGTTTGTGTTAAATTTCTTTTTTTTATTAAATCAAATTCACAACAAAAATCATCTCAAGGCTCTTTACATAGTCACGACCTTACAGAACCCAGTAAATCCCCCAGGAGCAGCACTAGGCAACAGCACAGAGACAGAAATCCACAGTGATTCATTTGTTAAGAACACAACAGCAGGATGGGTTTTAGTCACGGTGTCCTTCACACGAGTTTTCCCTCAGCCTCTCAGACCTGTTAACAAAACACTGATAATCTTTAAAGAAACAAAAGGGTTTAGAGCCACTTTACCTTTCCACAACCGACAGCTTCCGTGTCACATTTTAAACCCCACCCACCCGGGCTTCAGAACAATACAAAACAAACATTATCGAGCCTGACCTACTGTCAGTGGATGACGGTGAAACCGACCTCTGCTCGTCACGTAAACCTGCCGTGACAGATTTGCATTCAGGGAGGCCAGACGCTGTCTGACCACGTCCACTTCGATTCATGGTTGGTGGTGGCTGATTGAATTAGAGGAGCCAAATATGCAAAAGAGTAATGAAAATGAATAATAAGACAAAAGATGGAAAAAGACAGCTGGAGATGAATTGAAAGAGAAGTGAAGAGGGGGGGACCGAGAGTGTGTGGAAGAGACTGGAGAACGTCGTCTGACCTCACTGAAACTGTCTAACCCGACACCAGGACTCTATCCTTCAAATACGGACTCGTGTTTACTGTATATACTGGACAAACCAGGTTTGTGTAGGAATGTAGGAGTAAATAGTAAAAGCTTTTTCAAAGAGAAGTATCATTTCACATCTTATACGGTGCTGGACGTAACGCACAACCTTAGAGAACCCTTTTAGGCTGTCCAGTCTGAAAAACTTTCATTAGCACAATTAGTTTGATTCAATTGATCCAGCGTCTCGGTGGCTCGTGCTTGGGCAAACAGACATGAGAAGTAGAGTGAAACGCATCAAGAGAAACAAGCGTGGGAGGAGAATCTGACCGCCTGAGCTTCTGTCTGTGGAACCAAAGTGATGTCTGGAGGCAGCAAACCCTTTCCTCCTTCAGATTCAAAGCGATAGGACCTGCCTGTGAGTCAGCCACGCTTTAGCATTGTTCGGATGACGCATTCAAGGATCACTGGGTTGAAGATGGTGTTCATTACCCACCGGGGGAAATCCTTATTGATCTCTCCGTAGCCTTTATGAGGCTGAATGGGACTTAAATCACCTGTGCAGCTACACTGTGCCAGGCTGGATGATTACTGTTTCTGCCTGTCGCTCTGTCCTCGTCCCCTCTGACTTTTGATTATTATATTAAATCAGATTATATTTAGTTTCTCTTTAATGACTGAAACTTACCATAAACGCCGTGCTGCTGACAGGAGAGGAGCACACAGGTATTACAGGTTTATGGAGGAGTCACTACAGGTATTTTTAATTAGAAAATAGTAGCAAATCATGGTGCAGAATAAAAGATGCCAGCAGACGACAGCAGTTATCTGAAAAGACGTGAAAAAGCAGCATTTAAATGACCTGGGTTCACTTTACAGCACTGTCACACTTGTCATTAACAGAAGAACTGAACAGTATATCCACATATTTACCAGTGAGCTAATGTCACCATCTCCACTCCTACAGTCGAGCAGTTTAAAATGACACGGACTCACTGAACAGTGAAGATTATGTGCTTCCTGGATCATATGAAATGACTTAATAGTTGTTTTCGTGAGCCACGATGTCCGTAACCAAAGGCAACGCCGGCCTTACAGCAGCAGTGTGCTGAGAGTACAGAAAGAGAACAGAACCGTGCACACATTCCCAATCATTATTTTAATAAGGGAAAACATTATTTCAGACACACATGCTTTATAAAGGAGCTGTTCTGTGAGGAGCTGCTGTGACGGGACACCTGTGTTCTACCTGATGGGCCCAGTAATCTGCTGCTTCGTCCTCCAGGTGACTGAACAGGACGTCCTGAGGCTGGCAGGAGACCAGCTGCTCATTTAGTGTTCTTTGCAGGGCTCGTTCTTCCCCTCCTGCTGCAACACTACGGCTCTGCTAGTCTGTGATTTTCACTCCTGTGTTTGGGAATATGTTCAGTTACATGTCACCTCAAACCACTGGCTGACATGTTTGGTTGTTTTTAGCAGCTCCCCTGCCACCAGGTGCCCTCGCCCTCCTCTGTACCTGGCTCACCTGTTCTCCTGCCCACTTTTCTCTGCAGTTCTACCACCTCTTTCTGTTCCACCAATCCACACACACCTGACTGCTATGTTGCCTCATTACCAGTATAAAGAACCTTTTTTAATGCCCATTTGTTTGATGGAACACTAACCTGTCTTGGACTTACTGGTCATTTTTTACCTTCTGTTTTGGTCGGTTTGCCTGCTGCTGACCACCTGTTATTCCTGCCTGAACCAGAAGCCTGTCTTTGCCAGCACATCTGGATTCTCTCTGTCCGGTATTTAAACACGACTTGCTGTAGCTGCATACTAAAACCTGCAGAGGTGTCTTCACTGTGCGAGTGCAGCATTGATGCTCACACAGCTCCTACAAAACGTCTCTGTGGCTTTTTAATTTGTAACAGCTGTAAGAAAACGACTTCTACGACAAGCTAACTTCCTGATTTTATGTTGATTGCTGTTTCATTTGCGGGTTATTTGGCTAATGATAATCACCTGCTGCAGGTTTAACCTCACTCTCATCCTCAGTTGCTGTTTTGTCCTAATGATGCAGCCAGAATCCAAGAAACAGATCCTCCAGGATAATAAGCCTCTGTCGTCATCGTCACTGACCGGCACCGCTTAACACACACACACAGACACACACACAGACACACAAATCTATTAACCACTCCTTTGTCACAGGACTCCTGTCAGCAGGCTCCAGTTGTGACGAGACAGTCATGAATAAATTAGCATTTCATTTGTGAGGGAAGCCTCACAGTTGGACCTGGATTTAGGAAACAACGTGAAGCCTGTGTGTGTGCATGTGTTTTTTTCTACAGCAGTAAACCAACCCTCTGTGGGTCAAAAACTAATGTGTGCAGCTGTGTACTGAATGTAATGTTAGTTTCATGGTGCTCAGTAAGATGATATTCAACCTGTTAGATGAATAAAACATCACTTTTAGTTCCTGTTGGATCTTTTTCTTTTATTTTCAAGGGTACGTTCCCTCAACAAACCCAAACACCTGTAAACACTGCTCTTTTCTTAGGTGAAGAATAAAAGGACCTGTGACTGCAGAGATGTAACCGGAGTCAGTGATCGTTTAAAAACTAAATCTATTACTGTAGAGGTTAATGAGCTATGAACCTGAACTTATCTGACCAGTAAACCACACACTGGCCTTTTCAGCTGCCTAATTCAACTGATTGAAAGTCAAGGAGTCTTAATCACATGGGCAGAGGAGGACACATGTGTATGTGTGTGTGTGTGTGTGTGTGTGTGTGTGTGTGTGTGTGTGTGTGTGTGTGTGTGTGTAAAAATCAATACAGAATAGAGGCAGGGAGATATATCTATGTTCTGAGAGCTGTAGTAAATCATGAGAACACAGAGGGACTCTGAAATGATTTTAGTGACTTGTAATGAAGTGTGGACAAGACACTTTGAACCCCTGTGAGCTGTTTACATCGTCAAAGAAGACAGTGAAGCCACTAGTCTCATATTCACATCTGGAATGTCTTCAAACGTGAGATATTTTAATGACCTTCATAAAC
Source organism: Ctenopoma multispine (assembly GCA_034779795.1). NCBI lineage: Eukaryota > Metazoa > Chordata > Actinopteri > Anabantiformes > Anabantidae > Ctenopoma > Ctenopoma multispine. The sequence continues at coordinate 18,283,188 of JAUYWH010000016.1, read as the reverse complement.
ACATAAACACAAATACTTTAAAAAAAGACGAGCTACAACCATCCGTCTCCATCTGCCTGCTGCCGTCATGTCATTCCTCCTCAGCGCTCCAGAAGCAAACCAGAGCCGCATTGACTTTTATCACACTTTATTAACCGATACTCTTCATCTCCATCTGAGATCTCACCGACTCTCTAAGCATCTGTCAAAACTGACAAAACAGGATTTATAACCACCAGACTCCTCTGTGCTGCGATCCTTCACTGTTAAACTTAGGTTCATTTGTCTGTATTGATGGAGGAAAATGAATGATGGCGTAACAACCATTAACAGCCCCATTGAAGGAAATGAATGTTTTGTGGCTGTCAGAGTTCACTGACCAGCTTTGAGAGTCTACTGTGTTTAAACATATGCAGACACACACGTGAGCACAGAGTAAGTATATATTACACTCAGTGACTCATCTGAGACTCAAAAACTGACATTTAGACAAGAGAATTAAAGTCAGATTTATTTAATCACAGCTGCACAAACATTATATATTCCATTATTTAAACCGCTTCTTATGTTAAAGGAGCACGACACTGTGTCTCTCAGAGCTGACAGACACCGAGACACAACAGTTCACAGCTACAGCTAATTAGAGACAGCAGTTAACCTAACTAAATGTCTTTGTATAGTGAGAGCAACCAGACCACAGCCACACAGGCTCAGGGAGAACATGAATCCCCACAGGACACGCCGTGAAGATTCTCAATATTCCAGGTCAAGTTGTCTGTAAACAGAGTTTGGACAGAACCAGAAGACTCACAGATTCACTAATGCAGCCTAGTAGCTCGTCCAGCCGTCATTATTCGTCTCTTTTTCCCTGTTGTTCAGTGTTTTATACCCGTTTTAATGCTGGATGGCAGATAGCAGCAAAGTGCTGAGTGATGTTGATGATGGCTGAATGAAAGTATTACTGCAGGTATAAAATACTGATCAACAGGGGAAAGTAGATCAGCTATGACCTCTTTGATCAGCTACCACATATGAAAACGCATGAATGAACAGTTGCTGCTTCTAACAAATGTGTCTCCTAATCTGCTTGGTGTTGGTATGGTGGCCGACCCCTGGCTGAGAAAACTGATTTAGTACACAGATGTGTCGAAATGCTGAACTGACTGAGTCGACGTCCAAGGAAGAGACAATGGAGAGAAACTGACTGAAAAGCTGTGAACGTCTCCTGCTGCCTCACTGCAAACTACATCACACCTGCATCTTTTGAAAGTGTGACCACAAATCCAACGACAGCGTTGAGGAGATGAATGATGACAGCAGAGAGGAAGTAAAGTACATCGAGAGAGACGTTTCATCTGTACAAGTGCCAGACAGGAGTCCAGGAAAGGCAGAGACGAAGGTAACAGAAGGAGACACCACTTAGAGCACACAGAGAGAGAACAATTCCTCCAGGTAGCACAGCACACTGAAGTGACGCCACAGGTTTTCTGTCATGTACTAACACTGTGAGTGATAGATGAGGAAATGATCATATTTCAAACCTGCATTCGTTCTCTGATGCTCATCCATCAGATGGTTCAGCTTCAGCCGGGTAGTCCAGACTCCAGACATCTGAGCGTCTACATGTTCATGTTGAGTAAATGTTTAAGAAGCAAAGTTCAGAATTTCTCTCTGTCTGCTTTTTTCCATCGTGTTTGTGAATGAAATCCAAATGGAACAGGCACAAAAATGTAATTTAATGATTCACCAACAATCTTGGTAAATTAAATACATAAAAATAGGTTATTGAGAGAAAACTAGGACAGGAAGGTTTTACTGGCAGACAACGCCTGATAAATGATGTAAGACACTTACCGTAACAGAACACTTGAGTGTTTTACTCAAACTACTGTAACGAGATGAAACCATTATGTCTGAGTCATGGCTGGAACAACTGCAGCAGAACAACACGACAAGCTGAGAGGCTGAGTCTGTGGAAAACATCTCACAAAGACAGATACGACTTCAGACTATACGCTGCACGTAAAACACGGCTCTGACGAGCATGTGGACAAAAATGGGTTCAAAGGCGACCGAACACAGCGAGGACGATGGCGTCACCAGCCGGACACGTGAGTCGCTTTATATCGTGATGGGAGAATCATTAGTTGAAGGAAAGCTCTGCTGGAGGAGCAGTACTCGAGAAAATAAAAAAATCTCTGAACAAAATCGTACTTGTCTGAACCTTTTCCATAAAATAACATTCAGATAGATTCAGATAACTTCAGTCTGGGATTGAAACGGGTCCTGAGTTTGTCCCAGAGCCTGATACTTGTTCTTCTTCGTCTTCTTTGTTGTCTTGACTCAATCGCTCCCACATCCACATGATGAATGAATAAAAAGATGATCATCACACTGCGTTTGTTAAATTGTGCAGCTTGTAATTTTATGAAGATTGGAGCAGGAAGATAAATTTTACAAATACAATAACAAATTCAGGAATTGATTGAAATTCTTCACTTTACTCTGCTGCTGAATCAATAAAGTTTCATCTCACTTCTTCTAAAGTTGCGGCGTCTTCTCTGACAAACACCTCACCTGAGAAGCTGTCTGAAACCCCCCCTCTCCCTCCCCCACCCCATAAAAAAGGAATCAATAGTGCACTCTGAGTATTTTTCATGACTACCTCACACAGGCCTGTGTTTGTGTGAGCAAACAGCCCTTTCATCCGTTCTCAGTGAAGAAAACCTGAGCAGCAGAGAATCCCACTCATGCTCCGACTGTTTGACTCCGTCTGTGGAACATTTTGCATTTCTACATGAGATTAACATCTGACATCTCTGAAGCCAGATGAGCTGGTGATGAAGCATCTTGTTCTGTTTTTACCGTCACTTCGGTAAATTAAACTTGGGGTGTCGTCACAGCAGAAGCTCTCGGAGGGGGGCATCTGTCAATTTAACTTAGTCACACTTGAACTGATGTTTTTCATGAACTCCGAGGAGGCTGCAGTAGCTCAGCGGGGGTTCAGTCTGACCTTCAGGTTCAGCTACAGTCTTATCAGACAAAATACAGAGACACACCGTTCAGTGCAACAGGTGGATCATCAGCTGTAAAACAGGACACAGGTGGTACAGAAGAGCTACTGTAGCTATCCTTTAATCCAATAACACCCAACCCTAAAAAAGGTTATTCAGTGTCAGCTGGACTGGTTTTGGTTCCCTGAAGACGTTTCACCCTTCATCCCAGAGGACTTTCTCCACTCCAACAACACCCAGTATAATGTTCTATTGAGCAGGTTAATCCAGACACACTGTGCAGTGGTTCTATCTGATCCGCACAGTAAATCCTACTTTACAGAAAAAGATATTCAGATTTTTTGCCTCTTTTCATTTTTATCTGTTCATATTATCAACATTTTGCCGGCTGCATTTTTAGGATTTCACCACATTTGCACACTGAGTCTAAAAGTGAAAATCACCTTTTGAAAACTTTTCCAGGTTGAAGGGTCCAGATGCAGCGAAGTCCACAGGAAGTTTTACCTACTCACTTTTTCAAAATCAAATTTAATGGAAGGACCTTTTTCCTGATTGAGTCCCACAGTGTTGAGCCCATATGGGATTTCCTTGCGTGCAGAGGATCAATCGTTGTCCTTGTGTATACGGAGAATCACATAGACCATCTTTCTTCCAGTAATGACCTCCCTGGCCTGCTCTCCACTGACACAAGCTTCTTCCTCCTGCTCCTTCTGTCCCATCTTTTAAAGTTTCTCCTCAACTTTCACCTCTGTTGCTGCTTCTCTTCCTGTATTACTGTCCGTCTTTGTTGCTTCTTGTCTCTGTCTACACAGATGAGTCCAAATGTGCAAAACACCTGAAACAAAGAGACAAGTTTCCTCAAGCAGTGTCTGCATTTGATGGTTATACTGTCAGACAAGCATGATGGGCTTGAAACCTACAGGAAACAAAACTGAACTGTAAGAACAGCAGCTTCAGAGGTTAGAACAGCAGAAAAGTGGAAATGAACATGCTGCACAAAGACGATTATCTGTGGAGGATCTGAGTAACAACACAAACCAGGCTGCAGGCAGCCGACAAAGAAAGGAACAAACTCTTCAGTCTGTCTGTCCATCATTTCTGTTCCAGCATACTGCGCAACTCTTACGAGGACAAGCGCTTAGGAAGATGGATGGATGGTCTGTTCAGTTGTACATCTAACCAACCGAAAGTCAGCTGGAAACACTACTTTCTTCCAACACATCCAGATCTGTCAAGACGAGCAAACACACAAAGGTTGTGTTATCTTGAAACGGGGTTTGTTATTATCATGTCGAGACCCAGATAACATGAAAAGCAAACACTTCCGAAGGCGGCCAGCAGACAGAGTGACAGTCCAAAGTAGCAGCTTTATCTTTAAGTTCAATCCTTTGGCTTCAGGCTGCAAAAGAAATAATCTAATTACTCAGACAAAATGGCGTTTCATCCCACAGAACGCAGGACTGGAAACACATGCATCCATCATCACAGGACCTCAAATGTCTTTCTCAAATATATTAACTACCTTCAAATCTTTTTTATTTTAATCCATCCATTTTGACTTTCTTGTTTTCCACTGGCAGGTTGGGCCTGCTGTGCTGGTTGATGCTGAAAGGCTCTGCAGACCTCACCGAGCCACAGACTCTTCCTCCTTTCCATGCTGACACAGAAGTGATGAAGGCATTTCACAGTCAATTGCTCGTCCGTGGAGGAGCTCCACCTAAACCCAAACTCTGCAGTATGTTCCTCTGGGACATTTTCAGTCTCTACTTTTAAAAAGAGGTTGACAGTAAAAGTAACACCAACAGCAATGAGTTTATTTCTGCTGAGTTCATTTTGAGTTTTGTCTGAAGGAAATTAGGGACTTGATTTGTAGTGATTCCTGAAAAACCTGTCAGGGGTTAAGTGAGTGAACGCGCATGAAGTCTTATAGTCCAGTCTTATATTCTCTGACTCGTACACGTGGTTTACTATAGTTTACTTACTGAAGCCTCCTGAGACGATGGCTCAGTCTGACCGTTCAGATCCACTGTGCTGTACTTTGGTACAAACATTCATCCCGTCTCGGGGGAAATTGTAATAACTTGGGTAATCTTTGAAGCACGTTGTGTTCAGTGGGAGTTTTATTTATTAAGTGGGAATATACTAGTTACATGCTTTTGCATTGTCACTGAGAGCTGATGCTGTATTTAAGTCCAAGCATGATGAGCGTAGGAATTGTGGAAACTGTGTCTGATAATCTCTCTTTTCTGTAACTTGTTCTGTGTATTTAAAGAAGCATCTGTCTGAAAATGGTTTTGTTATTGTATATTAAAACCTTCAGAAGTGTTCTGTCATTAAAAATTTGTTTTCTGGTGGCAGCAGTGTTTTTTTCTGCCAGGACACTGCCAGTTGCATGCTGGGTATTTGTTCTTGTTTAGCTGTGGAGATGCTGCATGGGGAAACATCAAAAATCTTCCACCAGTCGTTTCTTTTTAGTATAACATATGATATGATATAAGTCTGTGTGGCACAGAGTTCTCCTCCGTTTGATATGGGTCTGCTTCTATTGATCAGAAGAAGAAAGGGAAAAATAATTAAACATTCATTAATGTATTAAGTCGGGGACAGGTCATTCCCTCACACTGAGACGCTGTCTGCCGCTCCAGCAGACGTTTACTCCCTCTGAACAGCAGCATCTGTGAAATGGCTGAAATTTAAACTGTAACAAGATGAAAATGAGCAGGGAAGACAGCTGTTCCCGCCTCTGTTCCAGCTTGTTGGGGCAGTTTGAGGCGGTGAGATAAAAAGCGTCTGGTAATAGCTTTGTTCTTAGAAATCCCACACGCCATCATGTGTGCTGCTCATTTTAATTCTCCACACTAATGATGTTTATAATGAACCTACACTATATCTGCATCACACTTCTGTTACAGGATTTTAACTGAAACAATTATCTTGATAATGTAGTGAAGGCAACAGCTGAATGAGTTTGGCAAATGCTTTTCTCCAAAGGGATTTACAGACGGTGGAGCACACACCAACACAGCAGCCGCAGCTTCAGGTCTTTGCTCCCACTCAGCTCGAGTGGTAAGTAAGGAGGGGACGTAGTTAACAGGGGAGCTCTCTGTAGGGAACAACGGGGGCTGAAGGTCGACTTGAGTGGAGCACTGGGTCAAAAACCCACGACTACTAGCAGCGTCACCAGGTTCCGGACCTGATGTAGGAGGAACCAGAGGTTCTGGAGGCGTAGAAAGAGCAGAGATACCAGGTTGAGTCAGACTATTTGTTTTTGGGTTTAACGTTTTAAGAACTCATAATAAAAGTAAAAAGCAGTAGTTTGGTTTTTGAATGAAAGATTCTTCATTTACAGTTCTTCATTGTCAGTTTAGGAATTTACATGAATGTGGATTAGTTCATTAAAATTCTGTTCACTGTTTGTAATTACATTGAGCAGCTGGGGTTAAAGGTCCCGAGGAATTAAATCTGTGACATTTCTGTTACAACTGTGCATCTCTAACCTTTAGGCCACAACTGCACCTCACCTCCCACATCTTAAACTGGGAATAAATGTTCAAAGTATTGTGCGTAATTTAGGGTTTATGTTTTTTTCTGTCAAATGTCTGAGCTCCTCACACCCATCCCACTGTTCTGATTGGCCAGGTTGCGGAAGTCTTCCTGTGGGCCAAACATTAGCCAGATGGAAGAGCACCGTCCTTCATCAAAAACCCAACAGAATATTCTGCAGCAGGTCTGGAAAGAGACATGAACAGATGAAAACATTGTCGTTTGCTGCTCTGTGACTGTATCTGTTGGTGATGGTTGCTTCCATGGTGTTTGCCTACCAATTTGTTTTCGGTGTGGTTGGTGGTAACAGACCTGAACACTGAACACAGTTATTTTATGATTTATTATAGTAAACATATTGAATCTGGATTTTGATGACTTTGTGCTGTGCTGTTTGAGTAGTGAATGTCATACTATGTATGCATATATGTGTGTATATGTATATATAGTATGACATACAGGTGTAGTTAGAGCGCCGTACTCGGTGCACACTCACAGAGATATTCAATGCAAACAGTCCATGGAATAATAAGTTTATTTAAAATTGGACTGGAACAGTTAATTGCATCTCAGGCAACGCGACGCAGAACTCTAATCTCATCTCTGCAGTTCAAAACATTTATCTGAAAATTGATTAGACTCAAAACAGCTAGTGTTTCTGAATGTTGCTGGCAAATGATGCATTCAATTGATTAATTGAAGGAGAAAACGGATCGAGAAAAGACTGTAGGGACGCTACAGGAGGGGAGGTGGTTCACTGAATGAAGGAAGAAAATAACATCTAATTATCCACTGTTGAAGTAAGAGCTGCTCCTGATGTGAATGAATGAAAATGCTCATTTATTTGTTGTGGAGGTCCACCACAATACAAACGAGTCAAATAATCCATCCCACTGGCCATTAACCCACCAGTAAATGACTCCCAAAACCATCAGCACATTTCACTGCTCCAGCAACAATACAGCAGGTCAGAAATTAGCATCGGCTCGAGATGAAAACTGCCCTTTAAAGTTCAGCGAACACAAAAACACACGACATGAACAATGAGCAGAGTCTCTGTACACTCCTCACAATCAGAGCGCTCACTCTGTTCTGATTTGATTTACTATAACATGATGATACCACGATGCTTTTACAGAGTGGGTGAGAAAAATGTGCTTCATCAGAATCAAACTCAACTTCATTTTATTCTGCTTACACAGTTTGTTATTTTCATTTCTGATGCAGCCAAGTTTTTTTTATCATCCTTCATTTTGCTCAGTTTTAGTCCATGATCATGTTTATCATTATTCTGAGATCACAAGTTCATCTGGTTCACTGATCATCATTCAGAGTCTGGACCGTAGCAACATGTTTTCTATCAGACGTGTACAGTTATTGTTACCTGGCAGACGCGGCACTCTTCTTCTCTGCTTTTCACAGGCTTTAGTGAAGAGACGCAGCAATAATCTTCCACCCTCTTCATTCGATATTGTAGGCGTCATAAAAGTCAGTCCCTCCAGCTCACGTTTTTGTGATTATCTAAAATGCCTGATTCTGCAGTTATTTCTCTTTTGGTGTTTCTGGATCTGGATGAATCGATCTCTGTCGTGGTGATTTGATGTGTTGTTTGTTGGATTTTGCTCTTCATGCCTGCAGAGGAAGCAAATTATCTCCCAGCCGGAGTCTGCAGCAGGTGATTTCACTTATTAGCTTCTCTCTGCAGTCATCAGTGAAACACCTGCTTCTGGCCGTGGCTCAGTGGCTAACGTACCGTTGGGCCTTGAGAAAAGTTTTCGTGAACAGAGAGAGCCCGAAGAAATTTAGGACACAATACTGAGCTGCAGTTTGTGGTGAAAAGAAAACGGTCTGTCTGCAGGTGGAAGACACAACCATCAGTCCACCTGAGCCACAGCGCAGAGTTTATAACATCAGATTCTTCTGAACAACTGTAACTACCCTTCACCACACACGCTCCTCCTCTCACTCCGTTTCATTGACACGACAGGATTCAAACCTGTGTCGTCAAAGCAACAAGACCTGAACACGTGTCCCGGTCTGGGAGCAGGTGTGTGGCTCAGACGCGTCTATAAGCAGGGATAATCTTTATTTTATTTGGTTATAGATCAAGATAATATCACAGTGAGAGCGTACACACAGCCGCCCGGTGGTGTTAATGTTGTGGTCGGACAGAGGTCAGCATGGGAAATGAAATGAAACAGTGATTGATTGACAGGTGTCAGGACATAGTGCACACAGATCTGGACTTATTCTAACAAAAACCATGTTTTTTACTAAACCATTTGTCTTTGCATCTGCCACAGAGGCAGCTTTTATGTTGAAGGACTGTTACCGGGGGGCTGGTAGGGTAATGTCCGTTTAAGCTCTGGGCATCTGACTTATTATGACATATTTCCAGCTGGTGATGTCCAGAGAGGTTCAGGGTTCCAGCATGTCTGAAAACGATGCAATCAAATCACCAGTTCTACAGTGTCTGGTTCAAATCCTGCCTGTTCTCAGACTTTAAGCTAAAGTTAATGTAGAAAGTCTTCATGTGTAAATCTACGTGTAATCACACGAACGATCTGTCAGCTGAAGTTACACATCATCACAAAGTGACGACGGGCTTCTCCTCCTCTGTCCCGCTTTCTTCTGTCTCCGTCCATCGTTTCAGCAGTCGGTCTTCTGCTGTCAGGAGCTGTTTGATCATATATTAACACAGACACGAAATAACACACCGATGGGCACAACCACACATAATAACACATGAGCACACAGACCTGTGCCATTACACCCCCACTTTGAGAACACGTTGTTTGTCTCACAGCCTCTTTTATTGGCACAATCGCTGACTGTGTGGCAGCAGGGACAGAAATGAGCCATAACTCAGGGGGAATAAAACCCCTGTGATGTCAGAGGACATGATCCTGTCACACAGTTCATCACAGAGAAACAGAGACTGTGAAACGTTTGTAAGTTACATTTAAATTACAGTCAGGATTTACAGGCAGTGGAGAAGAATACATCATCACTTATTCTTTTATTTTTTTATTTGTTCATACAACACTCAATCGTTGATTTGATGTTTCTTGTGCTTGAAAGTGATTAAAGACATTAAAGTTTCCTGGAGGTGTCGACCATGAGTCACAACACACCCTGTTGTTAACCTAGATGCTCCCTGAGCCTCTGCTCTCATTTCCTGTCACCTCTCCAGAACGAGACTAAGAAAATAAAATAATAAAATCGTAATAATGATGGAATAAAACAAATTCAGGTAGCGTCACGTATCTTTAAATCTCAAACACAGTAAGACTAGTCTGAAACACGCAGAGCTGCCTGACAGTCCAAACTCAGGGCCACGAAGCCTGGCCAGTGGTTTGTTTAACCTCTTCCTGCACCTTGAAGGTGATAATGAACAAATGAATGATTTTGTTTTGAGTCTACAAACCAGTGTAAGGAGGCTGTGGAAACCACAGAGAGTCATTTATTAGGGAGGAAGCAGAGGCTCATGTGTGATAGTTTTCTTTAGGGAAACCAGATAATTGTTTGTTTAGCGGTGATACGAGCCGACACATCAGCTCCACTTTATACAGATGAGGAGGAAACACGATCCTTCTTCCTCCACTATCATCACATTCTGCTTTTTTCTTTACTCTCCTCTTCTTTAATCGTTTCCTTTTTAAGCTGCTGCTTCTTTCTACTTTTTATTCTCCCCTCACGTCATTCTTTCCTTTTCTCTCTTATCACACCTCCTATTCTTTTACCGTTTACTCCTCATCCTCCTTTTTTTCACCTGCTTCTCTCGGTCACCTCTTTGATTCATTCCATTTTCTTTACTTAACACATGTATTTCCTCTCCTCCTCTCACCTTTCATTTCCTCCTCCTGCTGCTGCTGTCGGTCTTGACTCTCCTGTTCAAAACAAGTCACAGTGGGTAAAGTCATTAGACGAGATGGATGTGCTTGGAGGTGGATGGGAGGCCGTCTGTTCTGGTGGCTCGAGGGCCCTGCAGCCGAAACACCAGCGTGACTCATCTCTTCGTCTTCGTCTCTGATAAGAGTTGTAGAGGAGACATCACAGCATGTGTCACGTAGCATTTTTAAATCAAACTAATCACAGTACCTACTAACTTCTTGTCCTTCATTCTAGGATGGAGGCTCAGTTCAGCATGTTTTTCTCCCCGGTCACGTCCTCCAGCTGCTCCTCATGGACTCTGAAGGATTTCCCAGGGCAGATGGGAAATGTAATTCCTCCAACATGTTACGGGTTTGCCCCTGGGGGTGTCCTCCAACTTGAACGTGTCCAGAATGTGTCAGCAGAGCTCAACACGATGATCACCTCAAGTGGCTCCTTTAAACACGAGCCCTGAGCTCCTCTGAGCTCCTCTGAGCTCCTCTTAGCTCCTCTTAACTCCTCTGAGCTCCTCTTAGCTCCTCTGAGCTCCTCTTAGCTCCTCTTAACTCCTCTGAGCTCCTCTTAGCTCCTCTGAGCTCCTCTTAGCTCCTCTTAGCTCCTCTGAGCTCCTTGCTCCTTCTCTGAGGAGGAATCCAGGTTCTCTATTAATTATCATCAACGGAAACACATGCAGTGAAAATATCCATCATTCAAAATGTCAGTCGTGGTTTTTGTCCTGTATGTAGAAGAATTCCAGCAGGATTGTTTTTGAGTCCTGGTGGGATTATTTAAATGAACCACTGCACTTCTCTTCCTCTGCTCCTCCTGGATGTTCACGAAACTAAAGTCATGTTTTCTAAAAATGAGACACCGTGATAATCTTAACTTAAATCTGTCTGTTTTAACGGACTCTACATTAAGGGGGCTTATGAGTAAAAGTATTCAGACCATTAAACTGATCAGAGATTGTGTCTCTGATCAATTCAGCACAGACTTCTATCTACAGGGGCCCCGGTCGGTGTGTGGCCGGCAAACCGGCAGGTCACTGAAGACAATTCTGCACAGTGTACCTGACTTGGATGAGATAAGAGACTGTGGAGAGACTGTGTTGATATGCTGGACACCGTTTGCTGTGTCCTGCTGCTGTGTGGAAAGCTGCAACTTCTGTAATAATGTTGAGACGACAAAACATAGACTGTGTTTCTTACAGTTGACAAATCTGACTTTTTTATGTTCAGCTGCATAAAAATAAAATGTATAAAATTATTTTAAATGACTGTTTTTCCCTACATTCAGTAGCACATGCTCCAAAATGTTTTATTAATTCTTAGTATTAGTTATTTGATGTTTTCATGGTTGTTCATTTATATAATAATAAGATATCGCAGGAACGTGAGAGGCAACATCTGTCAGGTCAGTTACTGGTAACTAATTAAAGCTATTTGTTCCATAACGTGGAAAATAAAATGTCTATAAAGTTGGTAAATGAATAAAGTGGATCAAATAAAACGAATAGTTCTGTGTGTGAGCTGAAGATGGTGAACTGTGTGTTTCCAGTGACTGAACCGTTTGTCCTCCCGGCCTTTCTTCTTCACTGATGTTAAAAGTGAAGCGTGGTGTGTTCGCTGACGTCGGTGGGATTAACGGCAGCAGCTCGAGCGTGAATATGAATCGAGTCTGACATCTCGTAAGGTCATTTCTGCTGTCTGAAGGAAGGAGAAGTGGTACACGCACAAGGTTGCAGCACAGGGCCGGGCCCCTGGGTCCTGTGCTGAGTGGTGAGGAAGAGAAAACAACAGCTACAGACGGACATGTATATACACACATCCATGTGCCTGCAATGATACGTCCTCACAAACAGCTTCTAATTTGAATCACTGTCACCAGTGTTTACTCAATCAGCTGAGCAGCTTTTCTTCACAGCTGCACTTTATATTCTGCTTATCCAGATTCTCACCTGGGAGCTGCTCGGTGTAACCGCTGCAATCTGTCTGACACCACGTCCATTTAAAATGAAGCCAGCCGTCTCTGCTGTCCCGAGCTTTCAGCTGCTTGCCGGGCAACACCAGCAAAAGTGAAAAAATAGCTGAGGAAGATCCATCAGCCGATAAATGTCAAGTCAATTCAGTGTTTATTCATGATTTTGAATAACTTTCTCATGATGAACCTCGTGTGCTTGGACATCACAGACAGACTATTTTGCACAAGAACATTCAGGAACATTGGTAAGTTGAGAACCCAGCAGCAGTCCTTCACACCCTGTCAAACCAGAGCAGCTGCGTGACTGGTCCGGTGCTGTTGGTTGGAGCTCGCACTGCTGTTTTACATCCAGATGATCGACATGCATCAACACAAGCAAGGTGCCAAATGTATTACACAAACAATGTGAGATGTTAGAAAGTGGAACAGAGATTCTGACTTAATGCATCACATCATAAACAGAGTTTATGTTGTGTGTAAAAGCTATTTTCTCATTATTGATTTCTGCTGCCTTCACCGTTCCTCCCTCATCTCAGCATCTAACCTCCCGAGTTACCCATCAGCCAAGGCTAAAGTCAGACTCTCTCATTCTTTATCTGTACAGTAAGTGTTGTTGCCCCGTGGTATGAAAAAATGAACAGGTGGTGTAAAACACTGCAGAAACTACGAGTGCAGATTATATTTGACCAAGATTTAGTTTAGCTTTAAAGTGAACTTTTCGCTGTCTTCATATCCAGTGTCCACTTTCTGCTGGATGATGGTGGCTTGGAGTTTGCTCAGAGACACAGCGGTGTCTGATTGTTTGAGAGAATGAGTTCAGAAATCGTGTGTGTGCGAGAGAGAAACACAGATAATTCAATCTTCCAGCTGCAGTTGTTCAGCACACGCTGCAGACAGTTCTGCTTTGTGTTTTGACTGTAGAGACGCTGCTACACTTTCATCAGAACATATTTCACAGTGTGCAGAACACAGCAGGCTGAGTGTCACGTTATAGAGAAACGTTCACATTCTGATGAATCACGCGCTTTTGTTTCCATTTCAGTCGTCTTATAAACCTTGCTCAGTAACCGTACTGAGATCATCACAGTGACGCTTTTTATGTTTCATACTTTTTGTGCCACATCATTGTGAGACACCAGCTCAAGACAGCAGCAAAAGATAAACTGGAAAAGACTTTCTTTCCTCCATGAAGATGCACAAAAGAAGGAATCCTCCTTTACTATGCAGCAGTAAAGCCTGATCTACGTATAATACATAAACACTTTCATAATGTGTGTGTGTCGCCCCAGTGGTCTAATCTCAGGGTTGTTTTTACAACAGCTTCAAATTTCTCTGTTTCCACTGCAGCATGAAAATAATCAAGTTAATAAATTCACATTCTAGTTGTACAGTAAGTTGGTAAAGATGACGGGTGGGTGGATGTTTCCTGCTATAAATACAGGATCCACAGGGAAGTTTCCTGACAGCATCCAGGGAAACTCGTCAAACTGTCCCTGAACAAGCAATTAAAAGACCTCCTGCCGGGACACGTCCCTGTGAGTCAGGTCTGTTTCTGCATAAGTGTGAATATGTCTGTTAAACTACGTGCAGTGCTGTGCCGTAACGTGAATGATAGAGAGGGCAAGACGTGTGCTGGCGTGCACAACCAGTGACATGGATCAGATCAAGAGCCAGCAGGAGCATCGTGACACAGATAACGAAGACTGAAAAATGTCTGTAGTATGTTTGAGGAGAAGCTGGGTCCTGACCTGGTTAATGCGAACACACTGCTATAAAGAAACTGTTAGGAGCAATATTTCAAGAGATGCAATAGACAGAGAGATGGATAGTACTAGAGTAGTGGAGCCAATAAGAGCTCTAACAACATGAATTGTTGGAAAAAATCACACTCCCAGATAACCAGACACTGAATGAGAACGATTCGTGGCTAAAAGCACAGAGCTGAAGAAAACCAAGACTGAAACACCAGTGAAAACAATCCAGAGCCGCATGTGTGAGTCTGTGTTACTGTCCTGTTCCTGCAGTCAGTAGAGATGTTGGTATCTCTGCCTCATTAGACCTGGACTTGAAGGGTTTCCATTACTTTTATTGGTGTGTTTGTTTTTTATTTTATCAAGCTGATCAAATATGAATTGATGAATTCCTTTTAATCTTGTCCTCTGGCATTTGAAAGAGTCATTACAGCCTCTGCTGTTTATTTCCTCTTTTTTGTCTCTAGCTTTGAAGAAGGAAGCAGGAGCTGCGGCTTTGTCAGGGTGAGAAGACGTCTGCAGCGCTTTTGATGGCTGAATGCAGAATATCGTCTACTTCTATGGCTCCTAGTTCATTTGTAGTCTGGAGTGTGGCATAGGTAGAGTTAACATAACTACACGTCCACACTGTGTTTAGCCCAGAAAGTTTGTGCACATATTTGTACTGTGAGTCAGAATCTGCACTTTTTAGCCAAACAGGATTAATTCATCTCCCTCGAGCCACTTAGTGAGACTTGAAGGCTTGCACACTTCAAGCCTCAGTAAACACAGTTCTTCCCTCATCCAGAGAGCTTCCACTAGTACACACACGGGGTCTACATAGTCATCCCTCTCCAGCACGTCTCAGCAGGCTGGAAACACTTTTCCTGCAGGATATCAGAGCAGGAGATTCTTAGGCGTTAGCAGCAGAAGCCATTAGCAGGTATTAGTACAAGGCTTTAAGACACAAACACGTTAAGAAAGGGGTTTTAGGCAAAGCTGGGTAATTATAAAATCCACCTGGATGACTGGTTGATCAGATTATTCTCACACCTTTAAAAGAAAAAAGGTTTGGTAATGGTTGAGTTTAAGTGAGGGATTCTTTGACATGATCATACATCATCATATCAAATGAAAACAGTTCAGTACGACAGGATTCAATAATAAATCACTGATTTACAATAAAAACAGAAAAGAAATAAGAATATCTCGCATCAAGAATTACACAAGCGTGCCTCAGTAAACTGGTGCACAGATCCACACACACATAATTGTACTGATTGATTGGCTGCCAAGTCAATACATGTTTTCAATTCACTGCTGTTGCTGTAATGACTCCACGGTGTGAGGTGGAAGAACAACGCTCGGTACCATTACTCCCAGCTCACAGAATGAATTGATAATATTCTAATTACAGTGTTTTTACTCTGCTCCCGGCACCTCACACTGAGACCTGCTGGAAGAAGAAAGAAGCCACGAGGCCCAGTGGTTTCATTACTGTAGGCTATGTTAAGTCAATCAATTCGCTTTGCTAGTTATGTAAATGTAAAAGTGTTCTAACAAAACCATTAGACTCTCCTGTTCCTGTGCTTGCAGAGAGTAACTTTTATGACTGTTCACAGTTTAAGGTAGATAGTATGTTATTATGTGTATTGGTGAGTAGAATTATGCATAAAGAAATAATCTGAGTGGGGGTCATGATTAACCACAGGGAACCAGGTTTTGTTAGGACTCTTTTTATCCCTGTATTTTTATCCTGACATTGAAAAGAACAGACTCCAGTGGAATAAATCATTTGTACACCTCTGTCTACTCTCCAGGACCCCCGCAGACTCCTGACCCCGGACACCTCTTCTCACCTCTTCCAGCTTCTCCCTTCTAGCAGATGATGTCAAACCTGCCAGACACCAGAACAGAGTCTTTCTACAGGCCGTCACACTCATTAACAACTGACCTCATATGTCAGTGAAGAGTCGTCCAGGTGAAGTTACCTGGAACGTTGTCTGGAGACTGATGAAGCTACGAAGTCCAGCAGCTATACTGCTGCTACCCATGTACTGTGAGACACACTACCACCTAACGAGTACCAGCCACACAAGGATCAGACACACTTTGAGTAAGTCAATTCTGTTTGTGCTAAGAGGTATTGATAATGGACGAAGACATCAAGATG
This sequence comes from Ctenopoma multispine, assembly GCA_034779795.1. Classification (NCBI taxonomy): domain Eukaryota; kingdom Metazoa; phylum Chordata; class Actinopteri; order Anabantiformes; family Anabantidae; genus Ctenopoma; species Ctenopoma multispine. Next base: position 18,266,896 of record JAUYWH010000016.1, on the reverse strand, counting down.
AAGATCCACAACAGAACAACCTGTCTGACTTCTATCATTCTACTCTGACACAGTTTTCATTATGTTCACGCGGCTCTAAAGCTTCACACACACAGTCGTAGTTCGAGCTCCTTTCCACACAGTGCTGCTTTAAATAGCTTGTTGTACTGATTACTGTCATTTACTCTGACGTTGAGCTGTGTAATGTGTGAAGAACATGGACATAAGAAAAACATAAACCCATTATATTCCACTTACACCCATTAATCCAGCTGTCTGTTCCACTCTTTCATGAAACTACATTTAATCCAGTAAATGAGACCAGATCATTTTTCCCAAACCTTGTTAACAACTCCTGAAACCTCAAGTTGTAGATACAAAACGAGGGATGATTCTGAGAGTGCGCGGCTAATTTCCCAGCTACAATTCATTCAGAATCTAATTTAGGTGGATAGTTCATCCATAGCCCTGAGAGAGCACAACAAGCAGAGCGAATCATATGTGGGATGATTTAGCACCTCTACAGTTTTACTTAACACAGCAGATAAAGCCTGAACAGCTAACAGACAGGTGAGCTGCTTTCATTGTGTGATTAATTACTGTTGACTTTCAGTTAAAAGAATCATTTTGGAGCGTTAGTCAAACTGACATATCTCCCCAGACAGAAACACACCCACACTATTCACAGCGTCTGGTCAAAACATCACTGATGTACCTGAGGGAGTTCATGAGGCTGGTCACAGTTTTCAAGCAGCCAGACAAAGTGATGCATTTCTCACCTCAGCTGGTCCAGCTGCTGTTAAAAAGCCTTTTACTAAAAGATGGTCAAACCTGGAAAATGTACATGAAATTTAGAGCTTTAGCATTTATACCTCTTTCAGAGCATCTGTTATTACTGTGCTGTGGCTATGTGTCTCCTACTGACGGCCGTTTTTAACAGATCGAATGGTTAGACTGCAAAACGTCTACATGTCCAAAGACACCAGCAGGAAAAAAAGAAAAAAACAGTGACCTTTAACGTATGTTGTAAACCAGCACAAATATTTGCTCCGAGTTCCAGCGAGGTGAATTTTAACGCATGAATTTGCATCGCTGACCAATAATAAACCATCTTGACAGTACTGACCTTTGAGGGAACTGAGTGTTCAGCACACTAAAGAAGGGATCATCTCTTATCAGCTGTGCTGTACCTTCCAGTTTAACAGAACTCCGCTCAGCTGGAGTCAAATTTGGAAGTTAACTGTGGTTCAACGAGCCTCTTTTATCGATTACTCTGATCTTTAGCTGTTAGTTAGCTAATGGCATCAATTGCTGTCACATTACAGTTAAATACATCTAATCCAACGCACTCTTTAGTTGATCTTATTGGTCACAATAATCTGATAATAAGTGTTGTTTCTAAAAAAACACTAGTCAAATGAATCAGAATTCATCTGAGATATTCCAGAGGGCGAATAAGAAGCTGGTAGCATCATGGTTTTGCTTTGGCTTCATGATACGTCACTGAGTCCCACTCTTCAGCCTGTTATCAACACTGTAGATCACAGCACGTTCAGTAAGAGCTTACTAAAGAACCTGTTAGTGTCGTTCTGTTTGCTCAGCTCGCTGCTGACCCTCTCCCCAACTCTCTTGGGCGTAGCTGAAGGACAGACCTTCTCCACCTGTTTTAGAGTAATATGCATTCATAAAACAAATCAGTGCATCCCTGCTAAAAAAGCCTTTATCTGCAGCTGCTGCGTCGCAATCGAAATTTCACACTGTTCAGTTTCCATCAAAAGCCAAGGGGTGGATATGAAGTCACCGTTATCAGGAAGACCCAGGGAAAAGGGGAAATTAATTATCTCTCAGACAGCAGAAAATGTTTGAGAGTAATAGGTTTTCCTGCTGCTGTGTAAAACAAAGAAACATTTCACTGATTCAAATTCTGAGATATTGAAGTGCACATTAAAAGCTGTCTGAGTAAAACCTGCTCTAGACTTTCCTGAAAAGATGAACATGTCAACAGATTGGAAACAATCAGAAGTTTCTTTGGAAGGTAAGTTGATGCCATAGGGCCAACAAACTGAGACAGGTTAAATCATCTCGAGCACAGGTGATTGCTGGACTGTCCCTCTCCCTTTACAAGCAGCTCTGCTAACCTGACCTCAGAAACAACTTTCCAGTGAATCACCCTGATCTCTGGACCCAACCCTGATCTCTGGACCCAACCCTGATCTCTGGACCCAACCCTGATCTCTTCCTCTTCCTTTCTGGAACCGTGTGTTTAATCTGGTATGTGACTAAACCTTCGTGGATTTTGGATCTGTACTCTGACTGTTCTCTCTCTTGTTCTGTGTATCGACCCCTGTTTGAACCTGGACCTTTTTAAAACAGTAATCGCTGAACACTCTGTACAGATGTGATGATCCCAGATGTAATACATTTTCATGTTGGATAATATTGATTTGTGCTGCCCTTGAGAATCCTGCACCACGATGAGCCCAAGTTCAGCTGCTCATTGTTTTACTGTTGCTTCAATCCGTTCGACATGTGTGTTGTGTGGAACTGTGGGTTTAAAATTGCTTATTATTTCTACTGCGTGGCCTTATTTTTTTTTTTGAGCGTCAAATTGAAGCTGATGATGGTGTTTATGACCTCGCCAAGCGTATCGACTACATGCTGACACTTGACACATATGAGAAAGTGAGGCAGCCGGTTGATGGTCCGTCTGAGGATCAAGTCAACCACGGACTCTTCAGACAGACTGACCTTATTCCGAGCGTAATGGAGAGAAGATTGATGCGGGAGGGCGAGCAGACAAGGGATGGACGCTTTTGTTCCTGTGCTAAAATGAGCTGGTGAAAACACACCCCACATCCTGATGTGAGGTGATGAGTGGGAGATGAGAAACATCAGTTATAGAGATTGCTCTGAGACTATCCCACCTGAAATTGTTGAAAATGTGTAAGCAAGCTGGCATTGTGAAGACCTTTTACCCTGACCTTTACGTTTCTACGTTCACTTCTGTCAGCTCCTAAGTACTGGAGTTGTCTGATTTCCCTCCTGTTCGTCTCTGTAGGTTTTACTGTTAATATCTAATCTTAATTTCACACTAACAACCAAACAACATTTCTATCCAACATTATTTTATTATGTGTAGTGTGACGAGATGAAAACCTTATCTGTGTGAGGTACCTCACGTCACAGAGCGGAGTAAGGACTGGTGGATTAATCCATATCTGGTCTCTAATGAACATTTGTGGCAGCGTGATGATGTATTTGGGACAGAGTCAAACCCATAATGCATGTGTTCACGGTGATAAAGGAGTGCACGCATGGCTCGATAGTTTTTGGACAACAATGGATCAGTGTAGGACACACAAATAAGATGCTGATGCACACTCAGCACTCGTTAGTAGAATATATTCAGTGTTGCTTTTGGTATGTTCATAGATTTGTTGACAAAAATATAATTTTACACTTATCCTGTCAAGATGGCAGGTTATTTGGCCCATGGTTCACACTAAGGCCCTGTTAGGAAGCAGCGGGACGCCACTCACACACACTTCTGACAGGACACAAAGACGTTAATGAGCTCAAATTACAGAGTGGAGGCTCCAAACCTGTTAAAACGAGACTTTTCTTCTGGACCTTTTTGTCCTGGTAATGTTAGTCCTCAAGCAGCCCGGTGAAGGTTCGAGACCAACGCAGGGTTTTACCCAGGACTCCCGTGTACTCTCTCTGGTTCAGACTGTACATTTGTACTTCACAAAAAAAATATATATCAAAGAATTAATGTCACATGAGAACAGATGAATGTGTTTATTCTGCTAAGAGAGCAACGGAACGGCTGCATTTATTCATAAGGACATTTTCTTCACAGCAGTTAAAGTCTGGTTTACTAAGATCTCAACTAGGAAGTACTGAATTACATCTGCCATCTTGAAAACTGTGCATTTCGGTAATGAGCATTTTTAAGTGTTCGGTTCAGTCCTCAGCTGTAGCCTAAAGGCAACATGAACAAGTTCTGTTCATGAGTGTTTTTACAGATACCTTACATGTTCTCAGACGTGTGTTTGGTCCTTATTAAGCTCACTGAATTTAGAATGCAAGAAATTAAACGCTTAAACAGACAGTAGTTCATTGTGCCTTTGAGTCCAACACTACATCAGCAATGAGTTTAATACGCCTTGTTTAAATGATCTATTTTGAAGTCATTAAGGAACTATTTGTATGTATTCGTGTCTAAGTCTCCACACTTCAACAAAATCAGAGAGCAAAGTCTGAGCGTGTGTGTGTCTGTAGTGCTTGTCCTTGCATTTCAGTATCTCCAGCATGCTTAGTTCTCCCTCTGGAATGTACATGAACAACATTGGGCCTGTTTCTTGTCCTTCATGTGTAATAGATGATGCTGGCAGGAGGTCTTCACTGAAACCCAAACACTGGAGAGGAGCAGCTGACTGAGGAATGAAACATTCAGTGCTGCTCAGAAACATTAGACACTCAGTGTTTAAACGCTGTTTAAATAATGTAAAGAGAAGATAATCTGCGGTAGAAATGATCAGAACAGAGGCTGCTGGGATTGTTTCCACGTTGCTCTGCTACAGAAACATGAATGGGCTCGTAGAGATTAATGCCAATTAAATAGAAAGATGTCTTTAGGAAATGTGATCAGTCAGACAAGTGGAGAAAATGGTTGATTATATGTGTGTGTGTCTCTTTTTAGGAGGTTAATAAGAGACGAGTCAAGATCACTGCAAAAAAACTATGAAACAGTTGGATTTCATCCAGCTGGGAGCCTCCAGGTTTTAGGGTTTCTGCAGTGCCTTGAGTTATGGATTGTACCTAATTAAATATATGCAGTATAATTCTGACTCATGGCAGCGTGTAAGACACAGTACATGATTCACTTCACAAGAACGATGGAGGAATGTCTCTTAATGGAGAAGAAGTAATTTCCTTTAAGACCAATAAAAAGTTTCTTTTAAATCTAATCAGGTGTCCTTTGCTCATTAACTGAATCCTCCCCTTCAGAATAATTTCACAGCTCTATTAATCTGATCTACTTTGTTCTGTCCTGTTGCACAGGAGATGGATGTTGGTGGTTTGCAGAGGCTTTTTTTTTGTTCCACAAATCAATAATAAGCTGAGGTACATTTGCCAGCTTTCAACGATTATCACATCCTTCGTCAGTGGGTATAGAGTCTGTTCAGCTAATGGATTATGTTGCATGTGCATTAGGCTACTCGTGAGCTCCCAGGGTGCACAAGTATTGTAATACTCTCCATGAGCTGTGGCCTGTGTTGATCAGCAGCACAACTACAAAAAGAGATTTCCTGTTTTCAGAACACCTGCGTACACCTCCCCCCTCACATATCACATCTCAGCGAGGTGCACCTCCCAGTCTAAAACCCCTGGGAGGAGCCCACACGTCCTTTGGCCTTAACACCTATGTAAACCGAGGGAACTGATTCTATTGGAACAATCACAGAAATATTTGGTGGGTTTTCCTGGGAAAAGTGATTATTATTAAAAAGATTTTTTTTAAAGAATTCACTTTGGAGAGAATCATCCTCCACATGTGCAGCACCTCTTGGATCATTTGTGTTTTCATTCTGTTCCATCACTGCCCCGTTTTACTTCGTGAGCCTGCATCCTCTGCTGCTTCTCTTTATGATAATCAAAGGTACAGAGTGAGTCACACGTCCCAAACAAACCCGGTAACCTCATATTTGTGTTCTACCTCTCCGCTCTGTGTCTCCCTGTAAACTACAGCATTTGACTGTTTCAGGGAATAAATCATTACCTGCAGCAGCATTTTGTCCCTGTTGGTGGCTTAATTCAACATGAACACTGTGGCGCTCACTGATACAAACAAGAAATTAGAACCACTGCTGGGCACCTGAAGTGAAACCTCTTTGTTGTGACTTAGTGTTCTGGATCATGGGGTTGTTCAAATCCTACAGTCAACTCCACCAGCCATCAGAATGAAACTCCAGCCTGTAGTGCAGTGAATCAACTAATCCCCTGAGCTGCTCTCTGAGAGAACGTATCAGGACTGCAACTCTGGGAGCATGGAAAACACTTAATCGTGCCTCACACGGTCAGAAAAAGGTGGCAGTAGAAAACAAAACCTAACACTGTGTTTACTCAGGTTCTGAAAATACCCCGATAACAGCAGTAAGTGTTATTAAATTACCTTCTGGGTTTCTCAAGCTCTTCAGCACACGAATGAAGGAAAAACACACAACGCTACAATCACAAGGATTTTAAACACTTTTCATCCAAACCTTCTGAAGATCTGCAGATATCTACAGTAAGAAAAATGGACTTCGACTGCAAGAAGATAAAAACATTTAAATACTCTGCTGCTCTGAATAATAATTATCTAAAAATCCTCTAAATTCTTTGCGCTAAAGATGAACCGTCCAACCCGTCCTCAGTGTGCAGTATGGTTTATGCTCCTTACTACAGGGGAACGATCTGTGTAACAGTGATCTCAGAAGAAATAACTATACGTCATTACTTCAACGATGCCTCTACTTCTGTGTAACGTATTATGTGGTGGTCTGTGATTCATTGTGTGAATGAAGAGCTTCATGTTTGCTGGTGGTTGTCTACAGTGTTGTATTGCAGTGATGTTTTTAGAATAATGCTGCCGGTTCCTCAGCGGTTCACTGCTCCTTGCTCTGGGTCATTTCAGTGACATGAACATCCTTTAATGGTGGTGGTGGATCTAAATTGATTTCCTGTTAACAGGCTGAAGGACAGAGCAGTGATGACACGAGGAAGCAGACTGAGCCGGTTACAGCCGCCTGTCACTATCCTGACCTTCAGTACTGACCCCAGGACACAGGGCCACATTAAGGCTGCTCTTCCAGTCAGACAGATTCCAGTCAGATGTCACCGTCCACCAGCTCTCTGCAGGAGCTCTCATAATTAGCTGCATCTCATTCTCAGTTCCATTCCTGTCTTCATATCAGACATATTGTGGATTAGAAGTAGCTCTAAAGTGACTGCAGCGAGCGAGAGTAGTTTGTATATCGACAGTCCTCCGTCTTCTTCTGCCTTCACATATTGAATTATGAATATAAACTACTGCCACCTGCTGGTACAGAGCAACACGTTCTCATTCCGCAGCATCACGTAATGACACCTCTCGCTTGGCGTCTCAGAGCTGTTTTCTGCATCTATTCATTAAAGACACAAACGTGTAGTAGAAAAGCCACCAGCTATAGGACTGCGGCTCTCTCTCCTCCCTGCTGAGTGATTGACAGCTGGTTGATGCGCCGTAACAACTGGTCGGCAGGTGGCAAACAGACACACACAGCTTGATGAGTTGTAAAGAGGCAGCGCGGCACACGACCATCTGATGTGACATAATGATAGATTAATCCACACAGCTCACCGTCTCTCCCCCCCCCTCTTCATTTAATTAGCCTGCTCTCGTCCTTCTGTCTTCATTAGAGCTTCTGTTAGAGTCTCAGCAGTTACTGGACATCCTGAGGTCCAATAAAAACTTTAAAAAAGCTTTAATGACAAAATACTTATACCTCACCTGGCAGACGGTGCAGCATAAGCAGAATGAATGGGGGCAAACGGCACTTGTAACGTCTCCCTTTGGTTGTGTCTCCACCGTGTGCGTCTCTGAGAGGTGATCTGGTTCTGACTTATGGTCCATTAGGGTTCTGCGTGTCGGCTCCAGGACCTTTTTCACCAAACTACAGGACGTCAGTGAGACAAACTAGTCTTTAACCTTCATGTCTAAGAGATTCAAGTTATTACCAATGAACTTTATTATCTTATATCAACGTTTATAGAAACGTAAAGTCTTTAAATATCTCAGTGTTAAGAGCATAATGGTAGAGATGAGAGAGAAAAGTGCAACTTTCTGTGAGAGATGAATAACCAACCAGTCAACATATGTTTTTATCTCTGAATCAGCTCAGCATCCCGGCAGAAAAGGAGCCGAATCCATTTTCATCATTTGAACAAAAAAGCGTTTTGGCTTCGAAACACTTTGAGGGTCAAACACTGCTGTCAAACGGCGAACAGGAATTACTGGTTTGACAGCGGTTGAGTATCCCTCAAGGCCATTAAGTCTTCAAGAACAAGACCACACAGAGGTGGGAATAAATAAGACGAAGCACACACCCGGTGCCATACCCTCCTCTGCTCGCCCCCCTCCACCTTCTACACATTAAAGCCCTGAGCTGTGGTTTGATCCATCATTACCATAGATTAACACAGTCTACATTAACGGGTGCTGTCTCCGCAGGCTGACTGCCTCCTGCGCGCAACAAGACGCTCGTGTCTTTTATCTCGAACTGACAGACGCGGGAGGGAAAGTGAAAACGAAGCTAAATAAAGAGCAGCACTTTAATTATGTCACTTAATGCATGCAGAGGGAAAATTAGTGGGGAATTGCTGCTGAAAACATAAATAATAAGGTAGTTCAGAGGTTACGTAAGTGTGAATTTCAGTGTTATTCCCCCAAGAATTAATTGTCTGTTTAAAATTAGTACACTTGATTTTGTAAATCCATTCTGACCTACATGCTCAGTGTGGGTGGTGTACTTCTAATATGCAGTTTGCCAAAAGGCGCTGAAGTAGTCAACAAGTTTAGTTTTTGTGGAGGGGACGTCAAATCATTTTCATACCTACAAACTGAATCAGAGGAAAGATGAAACATTTATCTTTGTTCCTAGCATCGCCGTCATAACAAGAAGACGTCCGCTCACTCAACCTCCAGATAACGTAGAAGAATGTGTAATGAAAGTGGAACAGGCAGATAAGTGGTCAGTGTGAGTAAATCTGCATCAGCTAACTCGCTAAAAAAACGCTGAGTAGATGAGCTGCAAGATATTGACCAGGCCACAGCTTGAGGTTTGGAAAGTATCTAAAAAGTAAATTGCTCCTCATGTTTGACCAACTTCATATTCAACAGTACTGTTTCCTAGTGGTGGAACAGGACGCAGTTGATCCATGATCCATTCAGATTCCGCCCTACACAGTCCGGCACGCATGTGAACCACAGGTTAATCCCCGAGTTGAACCATCACAATGTGACAAACACTTTTACTGCAGCTGTTTAAAGTAGATCTAACGATTCACTACATATTCAAACAGAGCTGCAGTGAAAATCTGAACCCTGAACCGTAACACGCGCTCCATCTTTCCAAGTTAAGTATGTCATCACTGCATATTTTATGTTTATAAGTTCAGTATTTCATTAAAACATTCAAATATCATATAAGTGGATCCAGAGTTTTTCTTTGCACCTTCTAAAAACCAGATCCAGCATCGTCACCCTGCCTGGACAGGAAAATGTTATTTTGAGGTGTGACAGCTGCAGGAGAATTATTACCTCATTTCACAGAGCACTCAGCAGTGGAAGAACAGGAACAGGAATTTGTATGTAGAGCATCCGTTTCTCTGAGCTGTAACAACACTTCAGGATCATTAAAGTATCAAACTTTCCATTTTAGAAGAAGAAGCCTCAGACCTACAAGCTAAAAGCCAAGACATGACGTACTGTGACTGTGGTTGTGAGGTTTCCCCATTATATTGCTTATATAGGGGGCGGCACGGTGGTGTAGTGGTTAGCACGGTCGCCTCACAGCTAGGAGGACCCGGGTTCGGTTCCCGGGGTCGGCCGGGTGCCTTTCTGTGTGGAGTTTGCCTGTTCTCCCCGTGTCTGCGTGGGTTTCCTCCGGGTACTCCGGTTTCCTCCCA
>JAUYWH010000016.1:18220581-18237475 GCA_034779795.1 Ctenopoma multispine | reverse complement strand
CTCTCTCTCTCTCTCTCTCTCTCTCTCTCTCTCTCTCTCTCTCTCTCTCTCTCTCTCTCTCTCTCTCTCTCTCTGCTCTGCTCTGCTCTAGTCGTATCTACATGCAGCCACATGCATCTGATTGATTACACTCTTTACATACTGCAGGCCAAACAACACACACACACACACATTCATGCAGGGGCATCTATTCACTAAGACGATCATTTGTGTAGCTGCCACAGTTGGAGTAGTGTTGCTACATGCCATGTACAGAAGTGAGGATGACGAGTGCGCTGCCGCCTTTAGCTGTGACCACAGTAACGAACACCTAATTGACATTGTTAAGGTTTGTGTGTCTGCGAGCTGCCACTCAGCCCGTACATGACGGTCTAACATGAATAACACGGGTCCTCCTGTGTGGGGCCGCCGTGCGCCTCGCAGCACAGGTTATTAGTGTTTTAATTATTGTCTTTATTGACTCCTCTTTATCTCATTAGCTGAAGTGAAAAGGACTTTGAAGACACTGCTCACGCAGACTTTGAACTTCCTGTCCTGTCTTATTGTGTTTTTCCGCTGCTCCTCTCCTCCTCTTACACATCTTGTCATTTCTCGCTCCCTCTTTGTATCTGCCTCTCTCTTTGTGCTTTGCTGCAGTCTTGGCCGGCAAGCGTGCCTTTCCATTACGACCGGCTGTTAAAGTTAATTAAAGAAGGGCATCCCTCTTCTCGATGGCTGACTCACGGCTTGCTTACTCATGCCCTGAAAGGCTGCTCGGCTCCCTAACTTTAATTCTAAGATCTTCTTGTTTCCCTTCTAACCAAAGACAAGGAAATAAACGTCAGTCCCCGCCCTCCCCAAACAGCAGGGAGGCGTCCTCAGCTTCTGATACCCTCCGTACGTTGACTTCGCTCTGCGATAGATCAGGTTTGTGCAGATATTAATTACCTGCCTGTGACAAAGCAGTTGCTTTAGGGTTTTACAGATAAAACTGATTTGATTTGAACTGACACAGAGAAGAAACCATGAAACTGTGCTGGAACCCATAAGATGACATCTATGGTTTGCTCACGTTTTGTACGAGCAGAGCTGTGAACACAGGGAGACAGATGTTGATCAAAGTGTCGGTGCTATGACTCACTGTCACCACGCGGTTTCAGGACCTTCACCCTCTAGAAGCTGCCAGCAGAGCAGGAACGCGACAGGAAGGAGCCGACCATCAGTCAGGACGCAGCTGTTAGTTCTTCTTCACAAAGTGCTGCTGTGACTCACCAATAACTGTGAAAGTCAAGTGGAACCTGTGTTTTACTTTGTGTTCTGCAGAGGTGCAGCGTGTCATTCAGATGATAGCCACATCCCCACAGAGGCCTGTCATCCAGCTGATAGCTACGTCCCCCCTGATTATAGAGTAAAGACGGGGGAGTGGAGACACTGCTGTATTTTCTCCTCCGATGCATCGAGTGAAACATCTGTGGTTAGAAAGTAAAGAGCTTCAGACAGTCGGGAACATTTAATAACAGCTTCCACCTGCTGAGGAAGTGGATTTTTTATTCATTTACTGCAGCTTCTCCAGTTGAATTTCTTTGATTAACTGTTCATTACCGGTGTAAGTTTGTTATCACAGAAGCTTCACATCCTCACAATCCACAGATAAGAATTAATGAGAGGTTCTGTTAACCGACCAGTCCTTTGACGTGTCATAGCGACACTGAAGGTCCATGGTTCATGAGTCCGTGAGTCGAGGAAGAACTGAACTCGTCACCAATTAGAAAATCAACTTGTCTTTGTTGCCTGTAATAATTCATGTGACAGTTTCTGGTGAGATTAGCTGAGTGTGTCTGTGATATATGTGATAAAAATGTAAGATCAGAATGATCATTCTGTTGTGTGTTGGGAGGAACAAAGGTCTGACTGTACCTCAAACAGGCTTGAACAAGAGGTGAAAACTCAGTGTGGTGACTGCACCTAGAAGAGGAGGAAATGAAGGAAGAAGACAGACTTTGTGCTGAGTGGAGACCAGCCATCTCTCTAAATGCTTTTGTCCCAGGCCTGATAATGGAACATCATTTAGCTGGAACACTTTGACGTAAGGGTCGCGTCTCTCAGCTGCAGCACAGAGCTGGGAGCTGAAGAAGAGCGGCTCCTGTCTTCTCCTGTCCACCTGCTTTTCACTGTCCAACATGCTTCTAGTGTGCATGAACCTGCTGATTTCAAATGATGCCAGAACCTTTCATTGTAAAGATGCTTTAAGTGTCTCTGCCTGTGTGTGTTGTGTCGTCTGCAGGTGGTGGACTGTTCCTGGGACGAGACCGTGAAGATCTACACACCAGCCTGTTTGTCTGCAGGAACTCACACGCTGACATGAGCATCAACACCTGCCATCAAACTAAATGTCTGAACCTCGGAGGAGTTTAATGTGTGGGAACGATGGAAATGAAGATGTTCTACACTCAGAATGATCCGTGATGTTCTCCGTTATATTCAGGTCCTCGTGTACATATGTTTGTGATTGATCTGTAACTACAGTTCCTTCAATAAAGCAGCAAATACCACATGATAAGAGAAAGAGGAATCGTATCTCAGAGATTCACAAAGACGTGAAGTGTACATTAATCATTCTCATGTGTGGAGTAGAAGAAGTAAAGGAACTGTACTTAAAAACAGTAGTTGAGTAAATATACTCAGTATGAATTAAAGATCTTTAGAACCTGGACACATTATATATTTAATTCATTCAAAGACACTGATTTGTGGCACAGAACAAGCTACAGCCTGAAAAATGAAGCCAACGTTGTGAATGTCTTCTCTCTGCCTCGCGCCTGCTAAAGGCCTCATCACCTGTAGTCTGTGGAAGAATAGTTTCTCCTTCCCTGCAGAGTGTCTCTTAATCTCCTCACGTTTGAAAGCGGCTTCTTCCTTTTCGGCGTGTTAATTGGAAGCTAATGGCCTGTGCTCGATAAGGGCGGATCTTCCTCCCTCGTGGCCTGGAAAGTGATTTTCTGATGGAATATTTCAATTAAACTATTGTCCAAGTCATTTCCACGCCTGTTATGACTGATGATGATGATGATGAGGAGTATGTCTGTGTTTCTGATAAGGAGGAAGAGGGAGAGACGTGCAGACAGAGACAGACTGGGAGGTTTCAACATGATGATGTTCTCTATCAGGTTCCATGTAGGAGAGGACGTTTAAATGTGTAAGACCTTGTTTTGGATATGTGCCGTCATCAGGGCGCATGTGTCCCTGAAAAGAAGAGCGACTGTGAGTGTTCTCCCCATGTGGCACATCAGCAGTGAGTCCTCTGATGCCGCGCTGTGTTCTGCCTTAGTTCTGTTCTGCAGAGGAAACAGCAGTTTCTGCTGTGCTCTCTGAACTCAGAACTCAGACCTGCTGCAGGATCACAGGATCACAGGCTGCTGTGGTGTCCACAGGGAGAACACAGAGTACTTCAATAGTCAAATCCTGTATCTGCTTCTGGTTCTGACAGTTTGGAGCTGAACGGGTTTGTGCAGCACATTCATGGAAAGTCTGAAGCCTTTGTAATGAAGGCGGATTGTGTCATTGTAGATATTAGAACCGCATCATCGTGTGTGTGTGTGTGTGTGTGTGTGTGTGTGTGTGTGTGTGTGCGTGTGTGTGCGTGTGTGTGTGTGTGTGTGAGAGTCTCCTGCTTTATCCCAGGTGACAGGTTGTCATCGAGGGGCCACTGAATGTTTCCTGCTGTTTTACGCACACGGAGACTCAGCAATGAATGAACGGACTCCGCCCCTCCCCACCTACCCCGCCCCCTCCCTCTCTCTGGTCCACAGCCAAGAGGCGATGCGGCAAAATGTCATATTTCACCCCCCCCCCCCCCCCTCACACACACCACCTTTACTGTACACGTCCTGCGCTTCTACTGTATCTGCTGCGGCTCCACCTCCACACGGCTCACTTCGTCTTCTCCTCCATAGTTTCTACAGGGATTCTGTCTTTTTCTCTTTTCCGTCTCAGAAAGTGGAAACTAAAACCAGCAAAGAGTTTTTGAATATTTCACTTTGTGCAGCTGAGGAAAAACATACCCGGATCACGGACTCTTCTCTCCCACTTTGCTCTTTTCTCTTTCCTAAAATCTCCTGAATGCAGATTCCCCCGCTTCACTCGCGCTACTAACGGGAGGAGGTTCGCAGCCTCACGTCCTCTCTGTCCTCCCGTCTCTCGGTCCAGCAGCTGTGCGTCGCGGCTGTGCGTAAAAAGCCTCTCCACACCGGACCGCCGGCACCTCTCACTGTGTCGCCTGTAAAACCTCCCGCACAGCATCATGGACGTGTTTAAGAGCCGGTTGTTGGGGATTTCCGTGGCCGTTGCGCACGGCTTTTTCTCCGGTTCTCTCAACATCCTGCTGAAGTTTCTCATCTCTAATTATCACTTCAACTTCCTGACGCTCATCCAGTTCCTGACCAGCACCACCGCGGCGCTCACACTGGAGACCCTGAGGCGGCTGGGGAAGGTCGACATCCCCCCGTTCAGCATGCAGCTCTCCAAGGTAAAAACTTCTCCTGAGTCAGGAACCCGAGACCCGTTCAGACCAGATCAGAAAAGTTTATGTCGCATTAAAATCAAGTTCTGAGGTTTCATGTTGAAATTGAAGAAACTGGTTATTTAGTGGCCACGTGATAAAATAACTGCTTCAAATCAGTTCCACTGATCTGGAAAGCGGACAAGCGACAACATCAACGTTAACAGAGAATCTGACCAGCACTTTCACATCACTGGTATCACTGGGAGGACTGGTCATCAAAAAGAACCAGACCTCACTGGTTCAGTGCTCAGTGTGGGTTCCAGCGTGAAAACAGTGTGATTCTGAGCTGTCTGTCGTTTTCACTTTGGTTATTTGACATCACACTAGACGAGACTCCACATGAGCTGTGCAGCATCTGCTAGCAGCCAATCAGGCGTAAAGTTTCTGTAACAGAAACAAAAAGTAAAGTGATGGAGACCTGCTGTTTCGCGCAGCCTCCGTGTTGGAGAAAACCGCCTCAGTCACTAATGTGGAGCAGTTAGGTGGAGCTGGTCTCCTCTGGGTACCAGTGGAGGTTTGAACCTTTAGTTGTGCTGGTGGGTCAAACAAACCCACACAGCACAGCTGATGCATCGTACTGTACTGTTTTCTGTTGTTGCTGTGACCACGGGTACTTAAAGTCATAGGACTGACCTCTGTCCACGTAGCTGACATTAAATGGTGCTGTAAGCAGAGCAGTGACAGCGATACGAGCAGCATCTGCAGACTGTGCAGGTGTCTCAGTGCTGGATTCAGCATCACTGTTGTGTTCGAGAATTAGAAACAGACGGGTGGAGTCTGTTTATCCAGCTGTGCGTGTTGTCGTGTGAGTGGACAGTGTGTTTCTGTGTGTGTCTGCAGGAGTTTGCCTCGGTGTGCATCCTCTCCACTCTCCAGTCCACTCTGACTCTGTGGTCCCTGCGTGGGCTCAGCCTGCCCATGTACGTCGTGTTCAAACGCTGCCTCCCGCTCTTCACTCTCAGCATCGGCGTGTGCGTGCTGAGGAACGGCGTGCCGTCCGTCGGTGTGGCGACCGCAGTGCTCATCACCACCGGCGGAGCCGCGCTGGCTGGTAAACACGCACACACACTGTAACACACACACTGTAACACACACAGACACTGTAACACACACACTGTAACACACACACTGTAACACACACAGACACTGTAACACACACACTGTAACACACACAGACACTGTAACACACACACTGTAACACACACAGACACGCACACACACACTGTAACACACACACTGTAACACACACAGACACACACTGTAACACACACAGACACACACTGTAACACACACAGACACACACACACACACACACACTGTAACACACACACACACACAGACACTGTAACACACACACTGTAACACACACACGCACACACTGTAACACACACAGACACGCACACACTGTAACACACACAGACACACACACACTGTAACACACACAGACACACACACACACACACACACTGTAACACACACACACACGCACACACACACTGTAACACACACAGACACACACACACTGTAACACACACAGACACACACACACTGTAACACACACAGACACACACACACACACACACTGTAACACACACAGACACACACTGTAACACACACACTGTAACACACACACACACACACACACACACACACACTGTAACACACACACACACTGTAACACACACACACACACTGTAACACACACACACACACTGTAACACACACAGACACACACAGATACACACACTGTGTCTCCTGCTTTTTCCAGGTTGAAGAAACTCGTTCCTCGTCTCCTCGTCTCCTCTCATCCTTTCCTCCTCTCTTGATGCTCTCAGGGCCTCAGTCTTAAAGACCACACAGCAGAATCACCTCTTCTTCATATGTGACCTTCACTCTTTCTGAATCTGAAGTCATTAACAGAAACTACAGATAGTTTCAGCGTCTGTCAGGCAGGAGGAGGAAACGTGAAGTGTGACATGTGCAGAAGATTAATCTAAAGTCATTCTGGGATTAATCTGTCTGATAATCACAGTTTCTCCCGTGAAAAACGGAATATTATCATCTTCATGGATTCATCGACAGTTTGTGGGAAAAGACTTTGATCTGTTTCTCTCTCTTTTTTAGGGGGGGGGGGCGTTCAGTATGACGTCTGTGCAGCAGCTGAAGATAATCATGAAACAGTTTGATCATGAAATGTCTTAATTTAAACTCACCTCTGGTTATTAGTGCTGATTTGATCTTAAAGACCAAACTACAGCTCTGTGGATGGACGTACAGAGGCAGGAATAATAAAGTCTGAATCTTAAAATGTAGACAGACACTGATGCTTAATCAGGGAACAAGGAACAGGTGTGCAGGGAGGAGCACCTAGTGGACAGGTGGAGAACTGCAGGGTCTGATGATAACATATCGATTAAAACGATGAGCTGTGATGGATGATGTGCTGTATTTTCACATCACACATGATTCACATTCACATGTTCTTTTTTACTCCAAATGTGAATCTGATCCAAATTTCCACTTGAGGCAAATGTTCAAGCACAGATTTTGTCATGAGTGGTTTATTTGTGTGTGAGTGTCCATCTTTTTTCCCTCTTCATCCTCCACTCATCTGCTATTTAAGAAAGTGCACATGTTCTCAGTTGTTTTTTAAAACCCCTCCGCACACAGTGATTATCCAATTACTGTGCAGCTTTGCAACGTAATCTAGGTGCTGCAGCTCTCTTAAGCTCCGGAGCTGTTGTGTTGAAGCTTGTTCCCTTTTTTTGCAAGAGTGAAAACTATAAGCCATAGATTAGATTAAAAATAAATAGATTCGACACAGAAGCGTAAATTAGCTTCAGAAGTCTCCTGACTCCTTCTGTCTTGTCATGTATAGAAATTCATATTCAATATTCTATGTTACACAAGTGCAATTGAAAAATTTAAATTTTCTAATAGTTTTTATGAACTACTTGTTTTCCTTTTTGATAAAAATAACTAAATAGATAATATCAATAATTATTCGTTAAAAGTGTCTCGTAACATAAAATACAATGGTCTTGAAAATGAAAGAACATACAGACACAAATCCACAGATACGACAAATATAAAGTAGATATGAGAGAAAATAAAAAAATATTCTTCAGATTCCAGGAAAACCAGCTGCTTTTTCTTGATTTGAATCTTTACTTTCACTCCAGGTGCAGGTGATCTCACCGGCGATCCCTTCGGCTATGTCACTGGTGTGTTGGCGGTGATTATTCACGCCTCCTACCTGGTTCTGATCCAGAAAACCAGCCTGGACAGCGAGTATGGCCCCCTTACTGCACAGTACGCCATCGCCATCATGGCCTCACCGGTAAGGACAAAGGTGGCCTGTGAGAAGTTTTAGGTTTAGTTTTTATTTCTGTCTCATGTCACCGATGACGCCTGCGGATCTTTGCTCTTTTTAAACATACACACATCTTTACCTCCGCTCTCTTCGTCTTTCTCTCAGGTGCTGTTGGTGTGCTCCGTCATCTCCATGGATGCCATCAACATGTGGTCGTACGAGGGCTGGAAGGACCCCCACATCACAGTCATCTTCGTCCTTTGCATCTTCATCGGCTGTGCTATGAACTTCACCACGCTGCACTGCACCTACATCAACTCCGCCGTCACCACCAGCTTCGTCGGCGTGGTCAAGAGCATCGCCACCATCACCGTCGGGATGCTGGCCTTCAACGACGTTGCACCGACCAGCCTCTTCATCGGCGGTGTGGTGGTGAACACCGTCGGCTCCATCACCTACTGCGTGGTAAAATACTTTGAAACGAAGAAGAAGAGCTCATATGAGGATCTGGAGGAGGCGGGGAAGGATGGAGTGTTACCCGGGGAGCCTTATCAAGAGAAACCGTCGCTGAATGGCGATGGGCCCACTACAGGCGCTGGATCTGACGCACAAAAACCAGAGTTAGAGGGGGTGTTGAGCGGTGGTGGGAAGGAGGAGGCTGGTTTGGCTAATGGACAGTTGTGGACGGGAGATGATGGACACGGAGCTGGAGAAGCAGGTGTGAATTCTCGTGTTATGACGGAAAAAGAGGCGTTGGAGATGCAAAGGGAGCATCTCCACAGGGAGAACACCACCTCCGGCCAGTCGCTCAGTGACAGCTATGTCGGAGTGTGGAGGTCCATCAGACATCTGCAGTTTATGAAGAAAGAGCCTTTGATTGAGAACATGGAGCAGCAGAGTCCATGAGGCTCTGGGAATGAATTAGAGGATAAAAACTGGCTTGAAGGTACGAAGAAGGCAGAGGAGAAGAAAAGAAGATGTGCAGAATAAAAACAACAAACTGGAGCTCTGTTCCCCGGGAACCTTTTTTAAAACCATTAGTTTGCAATGCGGAACAAATGCTTGTTGGATAGACTGGTCATGTAACACCTCGTTGAAAGCCCACGTGCTTGAACTAAAGTTGAGTTTCATCACACGGAGCTCTGAGTGCAGAAAACAGGATCTCCGATTGTTAAGAGCAGGAAAAGGTGATTTTCTCTGTTTCTGGTGGAGAGAAGTGGATGAAGACTTTTGGGAGAAGCTGCCTGTCAGTGATAAATTCTGCCTCTTGTCTCCTGCAGCACTGTGCATCGTGATTCTCCAGTTAGCCAAACGAAAGCAGGTCTTCAATGCATCTTGTGCAAACTGAAACATCACCTGTAATCAGGGAGCAGCAGAAAAAAAACACCTGAAAGTTTCTGTTTGGTTTTGTTCAAATCTGCCTGAATTCTTGTTTCTGGTTGTTTGTTGGATGTGAAATTAAACGTTTTAATGCAAATGTTGTGCAGGTCAAGTTGAATCTCATAAAAGCATGCGATGGCCTCGAAGCGCTCCACGGCTGTGTCCACACTGGTTCTCTGATTGTTCACTCGCTGTCGTGCTTCTTCTCTTCAGCTGATGTTGGTTTATTGATGTGTCTGCTAAACTCTCATGGACACAAAACTACGTCAGCAGCTGCTCTGAGGGAAACACAGAGAATACAAAGTCTATGTTGAACATTAATGTCCTGTAATTCAGTGAGGGGTTTTATCGGTGATGGCACCGGTGAACAACTCACCCTTCAGGTATTAGTTGTTGAGATATTTCCGTTCAGCAGAAATGATTGAAATTCTCTGATTGGTTAGAAGGGCGAGCCTCCCTCAAAGACGTTATGAAGCCTCACTGCATTAAAGATGGAGTTTGGAGGATAGTTCTGCTTGAAGGGATGTTTGTCCCTTTCATATGAACACTGCCTGCACACTGACAAAGAAGTACAAAGACCAGTCAGGGCATGGAAACTGTCTTGATGGGTCTTTTCTCTCTTTTTACTGTGTTGGTAAATGTAAATCTAATTAAAAGACTTTTAAAAGCAAAGACTGACTTTGCCTCTTCGTCAGTGTACAAGCAGAAACTGTGTTTGTGGTCAAATCTGCTCTAAAAAGAATCAGAAACCAGACTCTGTGTTGAGATGCTCTGAGTTTCAACACAACACTGTTGTCTGATGAGGCTGTCTGCCCACCTCCAGGCAGCTTAGAGACAGTTTCTAATAAAATCAGTGAAACTCAGGCTCTCTGAGGCGCACGTGTGGGCTGCTGTAGAGACCAAACGTCTGAAAGAATTATTCACATTAGTCAAGTGGAGTCGGGCCTTCTCCACATGTGGGCTGGAACGTCATGGACAGACAATTTAAATTATGGCTCAGCTAATGATCACATCCGTCCCCATTAATTTTACATGTGATGCCAAAATTAGGCCTTTAGTAGTTTTTAATCTTACATCATCTGTATATCTGTGCGTGCTGTGGTACCTGTCAATAGATAATAAGAAAAAACACCAAATTATCCTAAATGTAAACACTGACTTGGACCTAAACTAAGACCCTGCGGTCTGTGACACCCAGGCCGACCGCTGTATTGTGGTGATTTGTCAGATGTTGGGTCATGTAATATCTAACCTGAGCTCTGCGCCTTCAGCATCATGTTGTCTGTATTTAGACCTGAACAGGAAACATTTATCTCTCAGATATTATCTCTCACGAAGAAAAAAGCTTCAGGCGTCTTGAATCGTGTGGAGAGAAAATGTTGTCAGCCCCTGATATCGACTGATATTGATTTTTCTTCTCACGCTCCCCAAACTTCATTTAACGGCCGTGATGTCGCTTCGAGCTGCTGAGGACAGCGAGCGTGGAGAAGCCTGGTTCAGATCTAACTTTGTTCACTGACGCTTTTTAAACGTATGTGTATCAGTTATGACTTGTGACGTGTCTCCTGTTCCAGATGTGTTTTTTGAGTTAGTGGGCACCAATGTGAAAAACTGCTGATATGTGACGTTGTGATGGAGGTGAAAATATAAAACAGCAAAAGATGCATGAATGTTTCAACTCTTTAATGTTAAATCTGGTGGGAATGATCGTGAAAACCTGCTCAAAATGTTTGGATGATGACAAAGACGCTGATTCAAGTACAATTTATATACATTTTCTGACATTAAATGATTCTTCAGGTTTTTTCTGTTCCCTGTTTAATGAATTTTTCTCCACTGATTCTACAAATCTATCAAATTTACGACCAAAATCTAACTTATCAAAACACACAAACTACTGAGTACCATTTTGAAAACCTGCTGCATCAGTTTTTCAGTTGAAATTTCTTGGTGACTTTGAATTAAGTCCTCTGTAGGTTGATGTGACGTCCTTCTGTTCCTAACACATCACCCATTTTATATCAGTGTGGACATCCAGCATGATTTTTTTTCCAATTGAGATCTGATGTGTTTTTTCAAAGTGTTCCTTTAATTTTTTGAGCAGTGTATTAAACTTGGTTTCATTGATTGTTTGCTTGATAGTGGAGCTTGGTTCACTTTGCCGGTAACAACTCTTGAGGTTTGCCAGTGTTGCCTGTGAATCAAGCCCCCGCAGGGGTGGAAGGAGGTCGGATCAGGCCCACTACCAAAGCATCACCGCTATACTGCTGCATGGCTGCATCTTTAGGGTCCAAAAGAGAAAACAACTCTTCCCTGGGGGGCATGGAACAGGGCAAGAGATCTATGGCACAGTCATACAGATGGTGAGGTGGAAGAGAGGTGACCCCTGCCTGATTAAACACTTCTTTCAGGTTCAGATAATAAGGTGGAAATGTATATAAGATGGCAGCCCCCTGTGTCTACGTCTGTCACTGTGGAGGAGACGCAACAAATGCACAAACAGGCATCGACCAACCCTCCAGTTTAAAATAACCTGACTCTGCTTCAGCTCTACTCAAACAGGCATCCAGTGATCCGAAGTCAGAAAGAGAACAGAGTGTATCAGTCGTGCCCTAGTCCCAGACTCACCGAACTGTGCTATTTTCATGGTCCGAGTCAGAGGAACCTGGTCTTTCCATGGTCATGGTCTCCTTCAGACATGTAAAACAAAGAAAGTATGTAAAGACATGACGAATACATCAATTCTTTAATTCCTACTCTTCACTTTAACTGTGGAAACACAAAAGACAGAAGAAGACAGAAGCTGTCAATGAACTGTGCTGATTGTTTCTCACAGGCACATGAAGATGAAGATGGAGAATAAAAATGACTCTTCTGCTTCTGTCAGACTCCACTGATCCACAACTTCTAACCACATCTCACCACAGAAATGAGTCGTCACACGTGATGTACCACAGGCTTTTAAGGCTGCTGTACTCGAAAAACCTGCTGTGGACTCAGGTATTTAGCCGTTTACAGACTGATGATTTGCCCTTTATCTCTAAAATCCTAGTTTAGTTACAGGTTAAGTTCCACTCTCACACTCATGGAGGATACAAAGGTTTTTCTCAGGATGTTTTAGGAAGCTTGGAAAGTAAATGTGGAATGAATGAAGTGAGAGGGACATCCGCTCTTTGATTTGCATGTTCAGTGCAACAGTGAATAAACATGTTGTGTTTTCATATAGAATAAATGTCTCCATTTATATCTGTGGTGAAGCCGTGTTCCCATCAGCAGACAGGTTTACCACACAAAATACAGAGGGCAATGATTCAATGATTGTTTTCCTCACATGGATGTAACA
Source organism: Ctenopoma multispine (assembly GCA_034779795.1). Taxonomy (NCBI): domain Eukaryota; kingdom Metazoa; phylum Chordata; class Actinopteri; order Anabantiformes; family Anabantidae; genus Ctenopoma; species Ctenopoma multispine. The sequence continues at coordinate 18,224,899 of JAUYWH010000016.1, read as the reverse complement.
GCTTGTCAGAACACGCTCGTGTGTGTGTGAGGAGATGTGTAAAGAAGAGGAAGTGTTCTCACTATCTGAAGCCAGCAGAGATCTGTGTCATCCTGCAGGGGAGAAGAGAAGAGAAACAAACTCTCCGTGGATCCTAGTTTCTGTCTCTGCTCTAATGACCCGACTTGTTGTTTTCTTGAACAAAGTCCCCAAACAATGAACATTGCAGCATTTGAGGTCATTTGACGTCTCTCCTCACAGATTTTTGCAGGTTCACCTAAAGCACCAATAACTGTGTGAACCCAAATGATGGAGGAATAAAACTGTAATTTCACTGTTTCTCTGATAACAATAATGATAATTCTGTCAAAGGATAACAACTCAGAGTGAACACGTGAATTTATTTTAACATGCGTGCACAACACTGCAGATTCACTGATGTTTTTTCTTCCAAACCTGTGAGATGAAGAACCAGAAGCTTTTTAATCATATTGATCATTTTAAGACACACGGTCTGAAAGTCGTGTGAGATGATGGTGCTGCTGCTTCTGATTTTCTCTGCGGCATCTGCAGGGGCACAGGGGTATCTCTGAACTATTGGGTAAGAGTTTAAATGAGGTCAGCTTCTGCAGGAGACTGAGTGACGTACGACAAGTGAAGAAAAAGGTGCAAATTGTCTGGCTAAGAGGCCCAGTCAGCGTGTACTGCTGCAAAATTCATCCCAAAACTGTCCTTCAAACTCTGCTCACACACGACGGCAGCACAATTTGCAGGTTGTCTCTCAGCTGATAATGAGCTATTCGCAGAGGGAGAAGTGACTGAAGGCATTGCTTAGGTGGAAAAGGAGGAAGAGCTGAAATGAGCCAGGTGTAGTGAAATAAAACAGAGAAGGTGTGTGTGTGGGGGGGGGGGGGCACATTTGACATCTTGCTTTTATCTTTTTTGGTGAAATTGAATTTGGCCCAGATTCAGACAGAAACAATCTCGATTGTGTTCATCAGCAGAAGCGGAGGTGATTTCATGTCTGCTGAGGCTTTCAGACTCATTTTGGGATTACTCAGTTGGCTCTGTGCCTCCTGTTCTGTAAAACACTTTATAGAAATGTGCAGTGAGGTTCTCCTAAATGGATTTTAACCAAATGTTTTAATGTTTAAAGCACATTTAGTAGCAGGAAAATAAAAAGCAAAGAACTGTGTTTTGTGTGACCCTAAAAAGATTTTGCTTTTTTATGCAGCTTACTAAAACAACACGATGTCGACAGGCTGTATGTTCTTCTTTGACGTTTCGTTAGAGAATGAACAGCTGGAAGGTGAAACTCACTTCAAACGTTATTCCAGTCGTCACACAGCAACAGGAAAAACACCCAGAGCGCAGTTTGTTTCGGTGGCTCAAAGGAGACTCGACGTGATACATGAATAATTGTGAAATTAATGGAAAGTGGCTTGTAGGGTTTCGAGTTTAGCAGCAGATCCTCTGTACAGAATAATACGTGAATGAAGAGGGCACACAAAAACAACAACAGAAGATTCTAACAGCATCGTGTTGTGTTGAAACTGATCAGTCGAGCACAGGACAGAAACACGAATACGAAGGAGAGAGATGCTTAAATAGGACAAGTTGATTAAAAACCTGAACAGACTCATTAGCTGGACAAAGGAAGAGACAACCCTTGCTACACCCATCGAAGTAGGTTGTTAACTGTGGCCTTCCTGGTGGACGTGTGAAGTGGTCTTGATCTTTTTGGGGATGAATAAACGGGCAGCATGATAAAGAAGGGTTGGAAGAGTTCTAGTTACTGGGAAGTGAACAGATGTTGCCTGTGTCAAAGTCAAGACACCTGTTTGGAGTTGTGTCACATTTTATGAACCACTTCTCTTCAAAGGTGCCATTTATGAAACTGGAAACTGCTTCTCCTCTCCAGGACTGTAAGATTAAGACCGCTTCGTGAACCCATGACATGCAGTCAGGTTTTCCATGTGAGAAAGTGGACTTTGACGAAGGCAGCTACTGAAATAGGACAAAGTTGAAGTGTCTGACAGCAGAGGGGGACGGAGACATCACCACTGAGCAGGTCAGACTTTACACTGATCAAATCATAACTACTTCCAAGAAAAAAAAGCTCCTCGTGCACTTGGTGGTGTAGTGTGTGGTGAGACTCGACACATTTTCTTTTTGTCGTGTTCATTACAGGCAGCAGCATCCAGCAGATAGTCTCCATCAGTCCTGACACACATCATTGGCTGTGCAGTGAGCTGTGAGGAGCTCAACAGAGTGAACAGCACTACACACTGCACTAGTAATGCCAGGGACCCCAGACTATACATACTATAACTACAGCACTTTATGTTGCTGGAAAACACATCAAGGCACCGGTTATGCTTTCTTAGAGACAATGTCCACACGAGACTAATACAAGCTCACATAATGCAAACCATCAGAACTGAATGCCATCACAGACACATCAGGGTGCGAGGAGCAGCTGGACTGTCCTCACCTTCATGGCACTGCACTAATATTAGTCCAGATGATCATAGAAAGATGCGTATGCACACGGCTGCCTGCTGCGATATGGACTTTCTGTGGAGCGCAGCAGCTGTCAGACAGAACCACGAGTCTGACAGAGGTTATACGAGCTAATCTTCTTCTCCCACACACACACACACACACACACACACCGCTCTGTCACTTGATGGATCATACATGCAGGATGGGAGAAAGATTCATGTGCAGCACGTAAAACTGCTTCTTATCCAGAAATAGATGAAAGAGAAGGAGACAAACGAGGAAAAACATCTTAGCATGGACTAATCTGCGTTTGGACTACGTTTGGATTAGACAGGACAGTTTTGTAACAAGGATACTTTTATTTCGTTGTTTATAGGCCTGAAGTGGGTTTTATGAGGCAGCAACAGCACATACGAGAGGATCCTAATCAACAAAAGGAGCCTGTTCAGCGTCTGGACTGTGGTTAAGCTTTGTGTGACACTGGGAGTTCCTGCTGTCCCATCATCCACCGCTTCTGTTCTGAGCACCTCAGACATGTTAGATTTTCTTTGTCTAAATGTTGCCTTGTTTGTGCAGGTTTGTCCTGGAGCTCATACGAGCAGCTTCTGTTCATCCAGTGAACAGGACTCGCATGCGAACACTATAATGTGCTGGGTGAGCTTGTGTATGATGACTGGAAAAAAAGTGACCTTATAAAATCAAACATTTTCAATACGGCCGTTGAAATGACCGTGATTATGCTGCACGCAAAGATTTGCAATGATGATAAAAGTAAAGGTCAAGGGGAAGTTAATCGTGGAAGAACATTTTCCTTTTCTTCTGAAGACAAACTGCTGACTCTGGTTTATCTCCACAGGAAAATGTTCATCTTTGTTCTCTGAATCCAAATCTTACTCTTAACATTTTCACTAACGTGCAGTGTGACGTCGAGTTTCTATGTCCTCATTTCTTCCTGTGGATCACGGGATGCAAAGCAGAATGTCAGCTGTGCAGACGTTGGTATCTGCCTTAAGGAGAGTTTGGTGTAACAGCAGCTGATAGAATCAGGCTCTGATTCACACTGTGTTGCCTTTTTGGATGTCCTCTTTGAGATATTACTGCTTTAGTGAGCTTTTCTACTTCTAGAATACAATTTTTCACTTAGGATAAAACAGTACGTGTGATGTCGTGACAGGTGACTGACATGATGTACAGGACTTAAACTGACTTGTCCCTTTGTTTCAGGGCCATTAACCGTGTGTTGAGTTGTGACTGATTGGATGTCTTGTTTTGTGTTCTTCTCCACAGTCCCACTGACACATGTTCGTCATAGTATTTTTCTTATCGTGTTTCTGTTGCTGTATTTCGTTCTCTGACTCATCTGAACTGAATCCTGAACTCAGCCCCATCCAACACGTTTGGGATGAACTGGACCACCAACTGTGGGCCAGACGGTGTGTCTGAATGTGAGCAGATGCCTGCTGGTAAGACGGAAACTAGAAGAGTGATTGTAGGAGAGCACAAGCGTGTTGAGCGGGTAAAAAAAGGAAGACAGGTGGAACAGTAACGTTTCTCTCTGCTCTTTCTGTCTCTCAGTATAATTTCCACCAATGCTCGTTACTGCTCGTGTTTCAGGCTCATGACACTGAAAAACAGCTCAGCTTAGTTTAATCACCAGCATGAGAAAAACATCCAAGGTGGCTCCTGGCAGGAGTGTGTGTGTGTGTGTGTCTGTGTGTGTGTGTGTGTCTGTGTGTGTGTGTGTGTGTGTGTGTGTCTCTGTGTGTGTGTCTGTGTGTGTGTGTGTGTGTGTGTGTGTGTGTGTGTGTGTGTGTGTGTGTGTGTGTGTGTGTGT
>JAUYWH010000016.1:18205851-18213094 GCA_034779795.1 Ctenopoma multispine | reverse complement strand
GAGAGAGAGAGAGAGAGAGAGAGAGAGAGAGAGAGAGAGAGAGAGAGAGAGAGAGAGAGAGAGAGAGAGAGAGGCAGATGCAGAAAAAAACGAGAGCAAGAAGTGATTAGAAGAGAAGAGATAAGAGCTGCAGCAGAAGTTGGCAAGAAAGGAGTCTACAGGCGAGAACAGAAACAGAGAAAGGACAGAACTGAGGTTAAAGCAGGTACAAAAAAGAATGAATCAAAACACGGAAGAGGAAGAGGAGCGTGGAGAGGAGTTTGATATCTCAGTGGGACACATCGTGTAGAGCAGATTAGCCCAATGTCAGGAGCAGGTGGACGTGATACGTCATTTTTACTGGATCTGGGACATTAATCATCTAACACAAGAGAAAGACTGTGAACCGTGTTGGAGCTCGGTTCATCTGTGAACAGAACAATAAACATACAGCAGCTTTATTATATCGGTACTGATGTTTAAAGTCAATGTTTAACATCTGTAATATTTCACAGGAGGAGTCAGAAATACCTACAGTATCCAGTACTGAGTATGACCTCAGTGTCTGAATTCACAGTAACTTGCCAGTGGATCCAAATAATTTTTCACACCGACACACTATAGTTTGACGCTTCCTATGCAGCTTCCTTTATGCTTACCACTCCTATTTTTACAGTATCACTGGGAATGAGACGTAGATTTAATCATATGCTTCTGAAGAAATTTTAAAATTCTCCTTACTGCTTTTTAAATGTGGTTTTCTGGAAAAGATTCTCAGAAATGGACAAAAAAAAAAGGTGGAAAACCAAATGAACCAGAGAGAGAAACACACATGGGGAGGGTAGGTAGGGAGGGGATGTGGTCTGTGACATCAGTGTTACTGTCCTCAGCACTGTCAAAGCTATTTGTGTGAGGGTGTTATTTTACAGCCTGTTTCCTGTAATCCCACGTCTGATAACCGCTAACAATACAGCTCATTACTGCTCCCTCCCACGCGCTCACACACATTCTCAAACACAATGCAGTTCATTACTGGATCTCGATTATTTCTTCTTACACAAACACACAGAACCAGCTCAGAGGAAGCGCGCGGTCAGGACACAGGTTCACCGTGACGCCGTGGGTTCAGACCCCCGGCTCGAAGCCGTTATCACGTACGCACTTGTCACCTCGTCTTTGTGTGTGTCCTGGAAAAGTGCTCGCGCCGGTTCACCAGTGTGCTATTGTTGGCTCCAAGTGAGACATCTGATAAAGGTGCATTCTGAGAAAATGAAGTTGTGTAATGTAGGTGGACAGGTGGATGCAAACGAGATAATAATAACCAACTAAAATCAATAACGTGTTTGTCTTTCACTAAAAACTTTGACAGCTCCTCTCTGTCCAGACGCCTCACAGATACTTAGCTTAGTATATACAGTATTTATTCAGATGTAAACTATCAGCAGGCGTCAGCACCATGGACAGTTCCAGTTCATACACACGAACAAATCAACGTCATTTCCAAAGCACAAAGTCGAAATATGACGAAATATATGAACTCATCATGAGATTATTATGTGTGCAATAGATTTAAAACGAGCTGTTTTTAAAATTCACCTAACAAAGTTAAACGTGTTCAAGAGTTTCCACATCTTGTGGGAGTGAGGTCCTCGGTTCACTCTTCGTAGACAGTGTCTCCTACTCATTTAACCCCTGACCCCTAGTTGAACTCTGCAGGATGTCATTTGTACCATTGTGCTTTGGATTTATTTCTCCATGGGGACTACAGCCTGAGAGAGACTCCACTGCTTTAAATAAGTGGAAAAACTGAATTCACTGCCTCTTTACTCTGACACATTTGAACGCGCGGCTCCCTGACAGCCCCGCGTGTGGGCAGAGCGCGGCCTGCACATGTGCAGACAGATTGATGGATGGCCCCATTTCAAGAACTACCGCGAAGAAATCCGATGTGGACTGAATGGTTTACTAATCGACCAAAAACACAGAGGTGTGTGAAGGGAAGATTCTCCTACATCTGAAAAACGTACGGCTCTTTTAGTTGTTGATCAAATTTATAATATGTTAATGATGCTAATTCAGAATATGATGCTTCTCCTCTGACACCATCCCACAGCACAGAGCACACTTCTGAGCATGGCTGTTTCAAATGAACTGTTCATATCTGTTCTGAATTAAAGTTGCTCTAAACCAGTGCACGTGTATGTTGTACCTGGTTGGGGACGTGCAGGTTGAAGTCTAATCCACAGACGAACTCAGAGTGATGCTCCACAGTGTCCAGAAGAGGCTGGTTCCTGCTGTGATCCCAAAACCTAAGAGAGGAAAATACATGAGAGTCAAACACGGACCAGACCAGTAGTTTGATAAAAACTGATGTTGGTCAGACATCTCAACGACAGCTGACCAACAGCTTTCATGCTCCCAGGAGGATGAACCAGCTGACACATTTATCAGTTGCCTCTTCCCTCTTATATGTGATACATATGGGTTAATCTGGTTTATAGCTCTAGTAATGTTTGACGTCATCTAAAAGACGCCAGGTGACGTTTGGGCAGCGAGCAGAGGTGAAGAACAAACATGTGGACAAGCCGCAATCTGGAGGATGAGATCACGATAAACAAAAAGAAAAAAGAGAGAAAAGAAAAGCAAGAGACAGAGAGAGAGATGAGAAGTGGAAAGAACAAGAGAACCAATAAAACACTGCCTCCAGACCTCAGGCAGCAGCGGCCAATCGCACTAATTGAACGACTGTTTCTCTTCCTGGTGTGCGTGTGTGTGTGTGTGTGTGTGTGTGCGTGTGTGTGTGCGTACCCTGACGCAGCAAACACTCCCTCCAGACTCATCCACTTTGCAAATGTAATTAAATCATTTTCAGAGGGAGCTCTGCAGCAGCTCCTATTGGGCTCCATTAGGCCTGTATTAATACACACACACACACACACACACACACTCACACACACTCACACACACAGAAAATGAGCGATGAGTGTCTGGGGAGAGTTGGCCATGGAGAGATATCATATATTGAGTGAGTTGTTAGTGTAAATCACAGACTCGTGTGTGTGTGTGTGTGTGTGTTACTGCAGTAAAGACTCGTTTCCATTCAGTCCTAATCACAGTGAGTTTGTTTGCTTCATTCTGACTCTGATTGATGAGAGGTAATAAAAAAACTTTCTGTAAGGAGGTTGAGAGCAGAAGTGAAGAGCTGTCAATGTGAGACGCTCTTCAAACTTCTTCTATCCCTGTGGGGAGGTCACGCTGCTCTGTCTGACAAAGAGACTCAGCAGCAGCTTTTTTCCTCACTTTGTGTGGCTTTAATTTGCACACTTTGCTCTGACAGGTGTTTTTTTTCACTCTGACATCACCGGTGTCTGTCACTTGTTCTTACCTCAGCTGTACCACCAATAACTGGATTTTCTCTTGGGTGCAATGAGCAGAAAAACCTGTTTGTGGTTTTAGTCTCATTAGAAGAAGACGTGTAAACATGTGACTAGTTGCTGTTTGCGTACAACTCAACAGAAAACTGTGTTTAAATGCCACAGAGAAGGGGGCGGGACTTATATGAACAGATCTGGGTTCCTCAACAAAACAATTCATCCAGATTCTTTTTCAGCAACTTGCTGCTGTTGAAGAAGTGAACTGAAGAAGAGATCGCAGGATCTGTTTGAGTTCTTCTTCCAACAAGCGTCATCGTTCTCATTATTATAGGTTCATATGACGTGTGTACGAGCAGATGAGTGTCCCACTTAGATAAATACACCGTGTTATTTGTATAAATGAGGCCTGCACCATCTTTTGTCTGCAGTTTCCATGGTAGGTAATTATTCAGCTTCCATTGTGCTTCATTCAGTGGAACAGTCCTTTCACCTGTCAGCTCTGTGCGTGTCTCACCATATGAAACTCATTAAAGTCACAGAGAACCAAAAGACAAACCCTAACCCTAACAGAACATGAAACGTAGGAGAGAAAAGTGTCGGGAAAGACAAAGAAATGTAAAGACGGCGATGAGCTGATGTCACAGACGCTTTTAAGCTAAACAGGAAATTACTGTTAGGAGTCGCACACAGGAGCGAACATGTTATCTAAAGTAAACACGAGCTGTGAGAAAAGGAAAACAGGACCTCTGATATGTCTCATATCTGCATTTATGGACATTCTTATTCTGCTAGAAAACGTTAGTTCTGCCATCACAACAGAAAAAGACGTGATGGAACAGGTCCTTCAACATGAACAACATGCTGTGTGTTTGTCCACGCGACTGGAGGCACTGTTTCTGTGGTGGGGCCAGGTTTCACAGCACTGAGACAAAGTTCTCTGTAACTTAGAAGTTTACATTCTCATCAGTCCAGAATTCATTCTGCAGCAATGCAAACAAGCTTCAGAGTCCAGAAGAACAAAGACTCTCCTGGAACAGATGGTGTGGCCCCCACAGAGCCCGAACTACTGGAACTACACGACGGAGGAGAAGAAGCTGAGACAGAAAGACTGTGATGTTGGAACCATCTACTCCACGACTACTGAAAATAAAATGTGAGGAAACGCCCCAAACAAGACTGAGACCCAACTGTGCAGAGCGCTGCTGATTAAAGTCCTGAGGTGGTAAATGGAAACGAGGGATGAAAAGATGTAATACACCTCTGTGTGTAAACACGCCTGTGTGAGCAGACACATTCACATATGAGTGTGCAGAATGTGGTGTTGTTCTTTTTGTGTGTGCAGGTGGAGCAGATCAGTATTTGCACAGTAGCCGGTGTGTGTGTGTGTGTGTGTGTGTGTGTGTGTGTGTGTGTGTGTGTGTGGACAGCAGCAGGTGTGATGATTTCTAACTATAATTCAGCAGGTTTCAGTCATGTTAAAATGTGGCTTCATACATTAACATGTTTAAAACCTCAGAACTTCATGAATGTTGCTTAAAATGTCTCCGTCTCTTTTGAATCTATCAAAGTATTATGTCAAATATCTAAATATCTGTTTTTCTAATAATTCATCATCCTTATCACAGAGCTCTGCGTCTTTATTATTAACACTGTTTCCTCTGGGTCCCGTACCCGCCTGGCTGCGACCTGCTGACAGACACAGCCAGAGACCAGCTGCTGAACATAGTGGAAAAGAAAACTGGTCTCAGACTCATCAATGGATGTTCTCAACGACTCATGTTGCACTGGAACAGATGGACGTGCACAGAGGCAAGTGTTCATTTACATTTTAAAAGATGAAGTTAATCTGTCTGAGAGCTCCACGGCCACCACCCATGAATTTAACCTGTTCTATGATTCTCAGACTCGGATCACTGTGCACATTTCCATCACATGATTAACATATTAAACATCTCATTTCATCCAACAGCGTCACATGAAGTGTTTGGCCCTTACTGAAAAGTTAGTTCACATTAGTCCAGAGATCAACATGTGGAGAAGAGACCAATGACTGATGCTGTAAAGAGTCTCCGTTAACGAGGTGATTAGAGCCTCCTGCAAACACTCGTGATCGATGCTTCCAGTGTTTACACACTGGATGCGGGAGAATAGGTGATAATTAGCTCCGACCTAAACAAACATAGGTGCAGTTTCTATGGAAAAGAGCAAACACACACTTTCATTTAGAAAACATCAGATGAAGTAAACCTACTGTAACCGTTATCACTGCAGTGACGAGTGGGTTCAGGATTATTAATCCAGTTAATACAGTAGAAGGCTGCAGGGTAAATTAAAGATGGAGCATCTGTCATCTATGCTGCTTTAAAAACTCACGAGTGGTCAGGGAGCAACCTGCAGCATGTTCCCAGTACAAACCGTTTTCACATCATTAACCATTAGCTGGATGGTTGGATGAAGTGAGAGACACATTAAAAACATCCAATAACTATGGTAACAGTGTCTGACACGGGGAAAGTCCTGGACAACTTTAGTGATCATTTCATTTTTGTTTCCACTGTGGTTGCACTGTCGGCCTCCTTGTTGTCTACTGTTACGCACGTTTGTTTCCTGTTAAAATACTTTGAGATGTTACCGGCGGGCAGCGGAGCGGAGAGTAAAGGTGAGAAGAACAGAGCATTAGTATTCAGAAAACTCATTTTTATCTTTTTACTTAGCCTCTGGGCCTCCAGCTGAAAAACAGAGAGAAACATGTGGAACGTTTCCTCCGTGTTTCTGAGGATCATTACCACAGATGCTGTTTGCATACCTGAAAAACACGATAGCAGCCACAGGCAACAGTCTACCTGAACCTGGCAGCTGGTGATTTCCCACAGAGTCACAGTGTGCGTGTGTGTGCGTGTGTGTGCGTGTGTGTGCGTGCGTGTGCGTGTGCGTGTGCGTGTGCGTGTGTGTGTGTGTGCGTGTGTGTGTGTGCGTGCGTGCGTGTGTGCGTGCGTCAGAGCTCGTGATGAAATCAGTGCTCAGCAGAGAACTTTGGAGCCAATGAAAGCTCGGATCAATAAAACACCAGGTTTGGCAAAGAGTCAGCTCTCACCACATCTATCTCCCTCCCTTCCTTCCTTCCCTTTGGCGTTTTATCCCTCTCTCTCTCTCTCTCTCTCTCCATCTCCGTCATCCTTTCACTCATTCAATATCTGAAATGTATTCCAGCGTCGTGCCTCTTTCAGCCTGCCACTAATCATCCCTCCATCTCTTGTTTAGTCTCTTGTCAGCGGCAGCAGACGTTAAATTGAGTCATTTAAACTGATGCAAACAGTGATTTATCAGAAAGAAAAAGAGAAAACCTTTTTTATTACTTTTGTTTTATAGTGACTGTTATTTGGGAAACATGTCAGTGTCTGTGTCCTGGGTGGATTAGGCAGCTTTCTTGTGACTATGTTACGTTCATGTCACATTACAATCAAATGTAGAATTGGTCTTTTATTCCTAAACATGTGTAGCACTGTAGAAAAGAAGAGAAAGGCTGTAAATGTTGAGTTTGTATGAGTAAATATTTCTTTCATTACTATTCTCTTTATCGACCAGTCAATCCATCATTGTTCAGTCTTGTTCAGGGGCAGTGGGGCCACCTGCGGTCCCTCTCACTCTCATCTATCCATATCCATCTAATCCATCTGTAAATGAGTTTATCCTCCATCCAAAGCTCCGATACCGACACACAGTCAGGTAAAAACAGAGTCATCAGCGGTTTTATGGAACAGATCAGTGAGATGAAGAGAAAAAGATTTCTCAGAGGAAACACACAGGCAGCCACGCATGAAATTACAGGTTTTATTAAGACTCAGTAAAGCAGCAGCTCCTCGTGCCTCCATCTCTCGCTGACTTTATCA
>JAUYWH010000016.1:18058618-18163743 GCA_034779795.1 Ctenopoma multispine | reverse complement strand
GTGGAAGGTCTGGCACTTTGAGTTAATAAAGTTTATTTCAAAGGGAAACAGTGTTTTCACTGGCGTTTAAAAACGTGAAACGGCAGTTTTTGGTCGTCGTTCATTCACACATTAATATTTAAACGGCAGTCGGCTCCACAGATATCTGCACGTCATTCGCCAGCGGGCGCATTTTCAAACTCCGGTACCACAGCGCCATCTGCCGGCAGACGTACGCATGCGCACCAACTGGCGTTTCCATCGGCATTTATAAACAGCGTCCGGTGATATAAAATTCATTTAAACAACAAACGGCAGGGGAAGCAGGCGAATTAAGAGCTCTCTGGCTTTCCATAGCTGTAAACGTCGCGTGTCTGACGCCGTCCTGCGAAATTACGCCACATTAAAAACAAGCGTTAAACGCCGAGACCTTCGACCTCTGACAGTTTTTACGTTGTCCAGTAAATATGACTCTAATGCAAAACTGTTTTCCGGGACGCAGCAGGTTTTTCAAGCTCAGCAAACTGTCAAAGTATGTAAAGTGTGCTACAGGTGTCTGCAGGTGTGAAGGCACAGCCAACAGGTTGGACTGGATTACGGCCTCGCCACAGTCCGGATGTTTAGCTAGACCCGTTCACTAACACTTAATCTAAATTAATTGAAAAATTAAGCTGGTTTAATTGAAAACCAAAGCGTCACCTTGGTGATGGCGTTTCCGTCTTTGCAGGCAGCAGATGCGTCCTCGTCCGACAGCCCCCGCGGCTCCATGGCTCTCTGATCAGGCTGAATGAACACACAGCTGCTTCCACACACTCACCTGTCCCGGTGTGTGCTGCCTTCAGTGTTGCTCGTAATGTTGTGTTTCTGAACACTAAAAAAAGGAAGAAGCACCTAACTTGCTGTAAACAATCAATAATACAATCTGTAATCATCATACGTAACATAAAACATCAAATATTTCTAGATTTGTCTCTATTGTTTGTTGTCACCACTTCCCTGCTTCTAAATGTCAGTTTCCTGGTATAGATATTAGTGCTGCTGCTGCCTTCAGGTTCTGTCTGAATTATTGTGAAAGAAACAACCACAGCAGTGACGACACAACACAATCCTGCACTGGGTGTGACTGAAAACGTTCTGCTGAAGTTCCACTAAGAACTGTGTGGAACAAAACCACTAAAAGTTAAAGGGAGTCTGGCAGACAACATTTATCCCAATCTAAACCTCTAAAGAGGGTAACCGTGGTTAAAAGAACGAGCTGGTCCTTGTGTGCCGACATTAATATGATGGTATCCTACATGTTTGATCACTGCAGTAAAGAAGTGAGATTATCTGGGTAATCTGGAGGATCGTCAGTGTTCGGTCACAAAAACACAGAAAGATCTGCGGCTGTAGGTCTGAACAAGCAAACGTGACACATTAGAGGTCAAGGAGCACGTGAACTAACATACTTTACCAACTAATCTCCCCCACACCCTCAGAGTAACCACAGTTTAACCACATTAGGGACGTTTTTAACCAGATAAACACTGACTATGCAGAACATCTACTACTGGGAGGTAATAAGGTTCAAAAGTCATGTGAATAAAAGTCTCTATGTGCTGCATTCTTGTGACTGGAATAATTTAGACTGGTTGCCCTCCAGTGGTTAATCCGGTTCAGGATGAATCTGTAAACGATGCTGACATATTAGAACACATATATCAGTGTTTTAGAATAAACTGCTTTTTTGAGAGTGGTGGTTAATCTGCTTATGGCTCGTTCATAATTTCTGTGATCGACTGTTTAGCATCCTGGTTTTAAGATGAATCAGTATTTACAAGAATCCAGATCCAGATTTACAGCCTGTTCTTAAGATACTGTGTACTTTTAATTTAATAATAACCAAGTGTAATTCTGAGAATCACGTCTTCTACTGGTGTTTGAGTCCAACAGTTCATCCAAACACATAATGTAAAACACGAGGAAATATAAAGGAGCTGGTGTTTCTAAATTACATCATGTTTATCTTTAACACTTTAAAAACCACACAGACACCAGAAGCAACAGACCTGCTACAAGCCAAACGTGAACCAGAATCATTTCGTCCAATCAATTTACCTCTGATCTGATTTTAAGTTTCCTCAGTTAGAAAATTCTGTGAAAATGACAAAGAACATGGCAAAAACTGTCCAGCTTCCTTTTATGGAAACATTAAAACAGCAATAATTCTTAAATACTAAAGAAAAAAGATAAGATAAGCAGAACATTTATACTTCTGTTGGAGGCTACAACCATCAAGTGTCATAAAACAATGCTGATAAAGAAACAAGTTGGAGCCAAATTAATTCAAAGTAAAATATCTTAACACATAACCAAAGATGCTGTTGACTGATATGAATTCATCTGTGCAGAACAGTTACGAGAGCAAAGCAAGGACGGTAACGTCCTACACCTCAACACAAAGTTTATTCTTCACCAAAGATAAAAATATAAAAAAAAACAACTAAGTACTTACATGTGTTATATGTACAGATTCTGTGCAAATAAAATCAGAAACTCTCCTCTACTAATATTTAAGCTAAACTTTTTTCTGTGTTTTGTTTGAAACAGGTTAAACAGGACGACAAGACGTTTAGTTAGGTGTTAGGATGAAGAAGAAAGAAGCAGTTCAGGGTAAATGGAAGAACTCGAGCAGATCTGGCTCAGGTTCTCGGAAAGCGGTGCTGTCATTTTCGAGACGCCTTGCGGTTCTCGAGCAGCAGAACCACCAGACGGCTCTTGAGCGTGGACAGTTTGCTGCTGTAGTTCTGCTGCAGGACGGACGTCAGTTTGAGGCGGAGGCTCAGCAGGCTCGGGAGGGAGCTGCAGCCTGGCACGTTTAGCATCGTGTGGAAGAACTCCAGCCATAAGTCGCTGTGGGGGTTTCTGTGGGACAGAGTGAACATGATTTAGTTTGGCCTCACATGTGGTCCACTGATAAACTCACAAACACATTATCTTAAAGGGCTCAGTAATTTCCTCATCTTATTAACATATCGATGTTGATGTAACCAAACACTGTCCCGCTTCATGTCCAGGCCTCGTTATCAGTTTATGATAATTTACCTTCTGAACACAGCATTCGTCTTCCACACACCACCGTCGTTTGTGACCTGCATGTAAGTCCCGAACAACATACAGTACACGGTTCCTGCTATTCCAAAGTAGTCAGTCTGAAAACCCACAAGGAGAAAATACAACACACAAAATACTGTTAAGAACCACTACAGCTACTGCCGTTACATGAAGAGAATATGTCCTTGTTGTATCATATCTATGTTGATGAAGATTCTCAGTCATCCACTGTGAAGTTTTCTGGATGTTGACTCAATGCAGCTGGACTTCTTTATTAGGAGAGAAGCAATACACGTCCCTGATCCCTCAACAGACGTGGAGGAACACTCTGTCTCTAACTTATCACACTGCCCATTGACTCATCCCCTGTAATATCAAGACCACTTCACACATCCACCAGGAAGGCCACAGTTAACAAGATTAATGGAGTCTGTGAAGATTCTCAGTCATGCAGGTAAAGTTGTCTGAAGATTGAGTCATGGCAACTGGACTTCTTTCTTTAAGGTAGAGACGTTTCGTTCTGCATCCACAGAACTTTTTTCAATCTGAGGGGAGTTAGCTAGTGACCACAAATTTATCCTCCAGGTTGGTTTCACCTCACACCTGCCTTGAATAGGCTCGTTAAGTGAAACGGGTGTGGTCACTAGCCAACTCCCCTCAGATTGATAAAGTTCTGTGGATGCAGAATGAAACGTCTCTACTTGAAAAAAAAGAAGTCCAGTTGCCATGACTCAATCCTTAGACAAGATTAATGGAGGGCAGGAGGGGTCGTGACATCTACTCACACACCTTCAATTTTTAACCTAACAAGAAATCCAGTTGCCATGACTCAACCTCCACATCATATCAAACTATACTATAAAACTAACTGTAACACCAGCAGCACATCATGTTGTCCTCACCTGATAGTTCCAGGGTTTCCCGCTGAGCATCTCAGTACACTGGAAACCCGATGTCAAACACCTGGCAGTGAAGGCAGCGTCTTTTGGGAAAAGCTCCATGTCGATACTCTGTCCAAGGTCGATGAGGACGAGGCCGTGGTCCACGTTCTCTGAATCAAAACACTTGTTCTCCATGAACCTGAAACACAGCAGTGTCTGTGATGATGACACGCCTCACTTCACCTCCTCCACCTCTTCACCTGCAGCTAGTTTCAGCATCAAAAGACGTGATTAATAATGTGGTCACTGATCGTCACCTCTCTCCCAGCAGGAAGTTGTCCGGTTTGATGTCAGCGTGGATGACGTGGATACTGTGCAGCTGCTCCACCATGTGCAGGATACAGATGGTGAAGTACATGACCAGAGGCTGAGGCATCACCTTATCACTCAGGGTTTTATAGATGTTCACTGCGTTCTGAAAGTGCAGCCACAGTGTCAGAATCAATGACATGTTTGGTTCATATTACCGAGACACACGTACGAGAGAGCAACACGGACTCACCAGCAAGGTGCCGTAGTTGTGAAGCTCCCCGAGCAGCACACTTCCATTGTTGAAGAAGTGAGCCGAGTGAATGCTGCTGTAAAGATGACGGACGTCAGGCTGCAGCCGAGTATCCAGCTGTGTGTTGATGTAAAACTCCCAGGGATTGGCCGGCTTCTGAACCTGTGTTCGTGTTAGAAAGTGTAAACACAGTGGAACCAGACTTTGCTTCTCTGTTACTAAACTTCCAAACCCTTCACCATCATCGTACCTTTAAAACCACCTTCTCTGAGGTCATGGGCTCAGTAGCCTGGTAGACTGTTGCAAAAGCACCTTCACCGAGGACGCAGTCGACTCGCAGAGACGCTTTTCCTGTCAGAAGATCAACATTTACACTTTAGTGTCCAATAGCTTTAAACAAGTTTTCAAAAGAAGCTGAGATCTGATTCACTCTGAGATTTGACTCTTAGATGTTTGTTTAACTCATTTTCAAATCAATAATTATCATAATTTATCTAAAAAACAGTTCTAAGCTTCACAGACGCTGCTGTCCCTCTGGTGTAGTGCTCTTTTAATTTATTTAGATTTTTAGACTAATTAATAAAATAGTTTCAGCATTTACATGCATTTCTGTTTGTGCACTGACTACACAAAAAAGACACACTTTCCTCCTGCTTCCAGTCTCAGATCCAGTTAGTTAGTCTGTAGCTAGTTAGCTTAGCAAACTGGCTACAGACACTAAGACACAGAACAGACAGGAGTAACACTCATCTGAAATCAAATCAGTGTTTCTCCTCAAACATCAAACTTTCAGCTTCAGACATACATTCTGCTAACAACTGAACCAGACAGAAATGACTGCAGCCCGTTTCCTTACCCATGCTGAGGGTCACCTTTGGGCTGATGTTGGGGACGTTGCACTGCCAGGTGATGCAGCGGGGGTGAGAGGTGAGAGGCGGGGTGAGTGAGGACAGCAGATACGAGATCAGTTCTTGATCCCAGGGGTCAGCCACCAGCTGGACTGCTCCGGTCTCTGTTCCTGTCACGTTCATGCTGGGCCTAAGACCTCTGCCTGGACTCATCATGGGCCCGTTCTCGGTGTTGAACTGAGGCTGCATTGGGCTCATGGGCACGTCGGCGCAGAACTGTGGCTGCTCTGGACTCATGGGGATGTCCAGGATCCTGGGTCGACTGGGACTCATGAAGGCATCCAGATCTGGCTCGATGGTGACTTCAGGGCTTTTGATGGCCAGCCAGTCCGGTTTGACAGCGCACTCGGGGCTCATGGGAACATCACAGGTTGGTTCCTGGGCTTGACCTGGACTTCCAGGTTGGTCTAAGTCTTCCAAGATCTTAAAAGGTTCACTTCTGTGTTTGACTGAACTTTCAGGTTTCTGTAAAATCAGAGACACCTGTTTGAAAGGCTGCTCTGGGCTCATGTAGACCTCCCAACCAGGTCCAGTGGTCCTGGAGGTGGAGGATTCGGTCGGACAGAGCGTCTGGTCTCTGAAGGAGAGCACGGTAGGAGGAGGAGGCTGCACCATGGTGATGGAGGAGGTGGTCAGGCAGTGCTGGGATAAGGCGAGACCTTCACCGACGATGGTGCCTTGTCTCGCAGAGGAAGGAACAATCTGACTGACACCGGTTTCTGAGAGCTTCTCGTCAGACGGACTCTGCTCCAGGATGGGGCTGAGAGAGGAGAGACGAATGATTCTTCTGAGATTAGAAAATTGTTCTATAACTGCTGCCTGAATTTATTATTCTTCATTTTGTCTATAATATGTCGTTTTTCTACTAGTAGTTTGTGTTTTCAATCGGCCAATAACTTTTTTTTTCTGTCAGTTTCCCTACAAAAAAACTAATACACAACTATGAGTAAAATCTCAACAGGAACATTTCACAGCAGAATAATTGTACGGTACATAAGTTAGACTCACCTGAGTTTTTTGGGCTGACGTTTGATAAAAGCATCATCCTCAGCATCTCCTCCGTCACCCTGGTTCTCTGGAGAATGTAAGAAGAAATGTTTTAAAAGTCCAGGCGATAAAGTGCTGAGCTGTGAAAAAACCCAGTGATGTAGTGAAGTCACCAAACTCAAACGAACCCAGAACTTCTGAAAACTCCCACTAAGATTTCTGGATTGCTAATAACTAAAATTCCAGCATCGGAAAGCAGCTGTATGTTTTAAACAAGCTAGATGCATAAGATGTTATTACTCATTCAGTGAACGTTGTGACGAGTGCAGAAGAAATGTCTGCTGATGTGAAAAAACTTACGGAAATTATTATTTTAAAAATATAAATGATAAAATACGATAACGATCATTTAAATCATAAATATTATCAGAGTGAGTGTGTGTAGATTCTGTTCTTACAGAAACCACTGGTTAATGTCAGAATCTTCATGAAAACTACGTCAGACTTCAATGATTTCATCATTTTCCAAATGAAACCATGACGTCGTGAATGAAGAAACCTGTGGCACAACATGCGGCACAACATGCGGCAGGTGAGTGTGTGGGTCCTGTTACCTTTGTCCTGGTAAAAGTTGCTGCTCAGAGGAGTTTTGTGTGTGAAGGGGGTGGAGACGAACTGGGCCAACATGGCGAAGTCTGTGGTGCTGTTGGGACAAGCAGCCAGAGAGTTGAGGGAGTTGTAGCGAGCTCCCCACATGGTGCTCTCATCCGGAATCAGGTCTGGAGGAGTGTCCTGATTAGGAAACACAGACGGGCTTGTTTTTCCTTTTTAAGACTCCAACAACACACCACACTCGTGATGCCTTTATGTAACCAGGTTATGCAGAGAATCTTACTAAAGTGCATGAAAACACACAGACTTTTTCCCTGAGTTTGTTAAAAAGCATTCAAAGCTCTGGGGCTTCAAACAGTGACATCTAGTGGTTTTTAAACCTAACAGCAGCTCTTCAACCTCTGACCTGAGCTTGGAGAATACACATCACTACATTCTCTTTCTGTCTCTTATTTTTTATATATGTATACAGTATATTCCAAAAATCTTTTTATTCCATTAATTCCTCGGTGCTCTGTCCATGAACATGTTTCCCTGTATCTCTCAGGCTGAACAGCCAGTTTCCACATTATTCACTTATGCATAATAACATCACAAACACAATCGTTCTCTCTGACATCTCTGTAAAGTGAAGCTGCAAACGCAGCTGCAAGCTGCAAACCCTGCGGTGAAGCTGCGTTTGCAGTCTGTTTGGTCAATACTCACATTAGGTTTGTCTGGTTTAGACACTGGGATCACAGCCAGAGCTCTGACTGGTTTAGACATATCAGATGCAGGAGCAGCAGCACTGAACAGAACAAGAGAGGCACAAAACAACAGTTCATGAACAACTATTCATTTTATCATACCGTCACTGTAAAGAATAGAAAACATAGCATATTATTATTATTATGCTGCTCACCAACACTATTTGAGCCATGTAGGATCTTTAGATTTTAAACGTTATACATAGATAAACATCCTGTGTGTTGCCAGCTCTCTGTTCATCTACAATCCATATTTACCAGCCGTTTTCTTTGTTGTCGTCCTGAAAGATGGTGAAAGGGGTGGTTGTGGGAGGTTTGGTGGATGAGGAGGGGCCACCTTAAAATCATTGAAAGACAGAAAAGGTTTGTTTGGTTTTATGTGACGAAACAGCAAAAACTTAAATTAAAAAGACTATTTCATCTACAGATCAAAAGAAAAGTGCAGTTTATGTTTCATGTTATTGCTCCTTAAGAATATGAAAAAATTGTTAATATTTGCTTTGGTGGAGAAATCACAACTGATCCTTTATCAATGCTAATGTCCGTTTGTAGAACACTTACCATTTCCTGAGTATCCAGCATGAGACTCCTTAGCAGCATGGACCACTGACGTGTTGTTGAACGGGTCGTCTAAAACAGTCGGGGCCTGGAACATGTCCATGATCACGTCTGAATAGAAAACCAGAGTACGTTTTATTTAGGGCAAACTGAAGGTGCAAACTGTCTGTAGAACACCTAAAGACATGAGATAAAACACGAATGCAGCTCTAATCGTGCCAACTGAAAACCTAAAAACACCAATATTCAATCTTTTAATCTATGTTGCTATGTAGTGACCAAGGGAAGAATCCCAGACACCGGAACTTAAGAAGAGACTGTGCTCACCCAGAGCTTCCCGCGTGTTGACAGTGGGTGATGGCAGCACCCTTGATGGTGTGGCCTGAACAAAGCCCAGTGAATTGTTAGGAGTGATGTGAGACAGATTAGCTGTGGCTCCCTGTGACACTGAGACACACAGAAGCAGGTTTTTGGTTTGGAAACATTCAGAGGAAGCTACGATAGAACACGTAACGACCAAAAGCTGAATTACTCACTGTTGAGTTTCTCCTCCGGCTCCTGAAGCTGACTGACATCTCTGAGGAGGAAGAGATAGAATCTATCAGAGAGATTTTACAGAAACACTATCCTGTGTACTTGGAATAATCAACACACTGTGGTCAACTGCTTTTATAACGTTGACCAACCCCAGAGGTCGCTGGGAATCACATTAAATATGGCTCCGTAAACACAGCTGTAAACCAGGTTTTACTCTTCAGTCATAAATCAACTCAAACTTAAACTCACTGATGCGGGATGTTGTGCTCCTGGGGCCAACTGTCCTCCGAGCTGCTTGGCTTAAGCGGAGCCTCGTGGCAGAGAACATCCGTGTTCAGAGCAGAGAAGCAGGCAGGTCTGTGGAGAGACCAGTTCACCGGCTCAAAGCTTACAGGCTGTTGAACTGACAGAGGCTGAAGCATCGGGGTCGGGGCGACAGGTGTTTGTTCCAGAGACAATGAAGCCAGCGCTGAGTTGGGTAAACGAACACTCCTGTCGGCCAAGACAGAGGCATGATGGGATACCTGTGTGTCAGCAGCCCCGGTGAGGTTGTGCTGCTGCGTGGGTGCAGGGACGACGGCAGCAGCCTCTTGGATGAAGGTCGGCTCCGTGAGTAATCTCAAGCCGAGAGAGCGCCTGCTGCTCAGGCGGTTTGGGGGTTGAGGACGCCCCAAGGACTGCTGGACAGGATCAGAGTTCAGACTGGTGGCTGGTTCTCCTACAGACAGCTGCAGGAAAGAAGGTTCAAATGTCTTTTTGGTTCCACACAACTGAAACTGACTCTGTGTGTCGTCACCGTACTGTCCTGCTCTTACCCACTGTGATGATGACGGCTGGTTGGTTACAAGGCCACAGGCTTCCAGATCCTGGTTAAACTTCTCCAACAGAGATTTAATGCTCAGGATGGCCTCCTCCTGTTCCCTCAGCTTCTTCTCCTCTTTAGACAAAATGAACCAGATGTGAAAGTTAAAAACACATAATTCAACTCTTTTATTCTATGTCATCAACCTCTGACTCACTGTTTTCTTTGAGCTCCTTCTCCTGGTTCTTACTGAAGTACCGCGCCGCTCGGATCTCCTCAAAACATAATTCAGACCCTTCGCAAACAAGGTCGTCCTTATTGTACGCCGACACAGTCTGGACACCGGAGCTTCGATTGGAGGGAATCGTTCCTGAAGTCTCAGAGCGGGAGACTCTGCGGAGGAGAACGACGTTTAGTGTTTTTCTATGGTACTTTCTGCTCAACAGTTCATTCTTTCTTTTTAAGATCTAATTGTTGATTTGGCCAAATGTAATTTGATGAGTATATTCAGACTTTTACACCTGATGATGACTTGATCAGCGACAGCTCACTGTGCTACATACTGACAGTGGACATATGAAATGTATCTGTTTTAAGACAGTTTCCACCTGTGGAGGTCCTACCAAAAATCCCATGCCTCCAGTTGGCATTTGTGTGTAACTCTGACACTGTGTTAACATTGCTACAGAGCCTCCAACACCCCCATGACACAGAAACATTAATTCATCAACTTACATTATGGTGGTTTTCACTTGTTTGGGTACACAGTCCGCTGAGGCCTGTGACACAGGACAAACTGTATTAGTGGAGACATTAGACATGGAGCTACTCAATGATCAACAAAGACTGAGACACACCTTGACGTGAGCAACTGTCTCTCTGTGGGATGACATCTGATTGGTTAACTGGGAGTCCTGCAAAGGGTTTCGACCTCCCGCTTTACAAATCAAACAAAAACCAAAAACAGTAATGATCAAATGTGAAACATTAATCATACTTGTTTGAATGAATTCATTTGGTTAACTGACTCTTACCTGATGATTGAGTCTGGATTCTGGTTCTGGCTTGAAACTGCCTGCAGATCAGTTTTTTAAGAAAATGTAAGTTACTGTAATAGACGTTTGTAACAAGTTGTTCTGTAGTGGACAGAGAACAAATCTGTTTAAGATAAGTGTGTTTTATGTCTATGTGCTGCTCAAACCGTGAACATCCCCCAAACATACAGAAAGAATCTCTATGCTGCAGCTACAGTAGGTTTGTTGTTACCTGTATTCCAGGAGAACCAGGTCTGCTGGCTGGGCTTGGTTCTCCATTGCTTTCTGGTACACAGCATCAGCCTGTTCATTCATGCCCCTGTGCTCACACTGCTGTGCCCAGGCCACGTAAAGAGCAGCCGTCCTGGTACCAACGCCCTTACTGTAGACGTGACTATACAGTGTAATGGGGTTGGAATAATAACCCGCCTGTAAGAAAGAGTTTGTGGGAGGTTGAAACAACACGAATCGTTTGACTGTTAAACCATTATGTCATCTTGCTCATGAGACTTACACATTTGATGCAGTAGGTCACATATCGGATGTCATTTGCGTATTGTTCAACGTCCAAAAATCTCTCTACCAGTCTGTCAAACACCACCGACATCCCGCTGCCAACATCCACAGGAATTTTTTTCTCCAGATAATCCACAAACCTGCCAGAATGTACATATTTATAGTCTCTCAGCTGTCAGCCACACACATGCAATGAAAGTACGACCAGATTCTGCATAAACAAGCTGGAATCAGGCTGGATTTTTACTTGCACCAACAGCTTTTATAACAAAAATAAAAGTACATTTACTGCTTCAGTACTCACTTGTCCCATGGATCCAGTGGGTCTTCTCCTGTGTATGAGCTCAAACTGCTCTCAAAATGCCTACAAATATAAATGTATGCACACACAATGAAGCTAGCGTCACGACTACCAAACGTCTGTTATAAATTAGTCTTAATATAAAGATACACTGTTAGTCCGTGCAGCTAAAGCTAACAGCTAGCAGTGAACCAAAGCCTCGTAACGTCAACGCTCAGTTGTGACTTACTGTAAATACGTGGCGATATCCATGTCGCTTAAAGTAGAAAGGGGTCTTTTAAAATCACAAACAGTGCATCGACAACCTGTTTTCATGTGTGGCTGATTAACTTTACTGAATCATTTGTTCAGATAACGTTCATCGTTTGAGTTCCTTCGACGCGAGCAGCTGCTGTCGTTCCTGGTAAGTTTAAAATTCGCGCTCAGCCAATGGAAACGCGATAATGTCACAAGGCCACGCCCCACATGTATGACGTAACTTCCGGTTAAACATAAACAGTATTAATACAGTATCATACTTATCTTTTATCTTATCTATTATTTACTACTTACTTATATGTAGTACTAGACAACGGACGATGGAAAGAAACTCTTTATTTTTGCAAAATTTTAGCAGCAATCTTTTAGGCCACTTGAATTATACATTTAATACATACATATACCAGCATGTTCAAGATGAACAGTGCTAGAAAAAAACCCCAAAGAAAATAAATGTTATGTACATATTGTAAACAATATGTAATATAAAATACTTATATTACATACTTATATATTTCTTATATATTTCATTTTATTTTTCCTTTTAAGATAGTTTATATATTTTGTTCCATTTTATTTTGTTCTATTTAACTTGCTAATGTTTCTTTTACAATTTTAAGGTCTTTAAGGTCTTGACCGGTTAAGCATTTCACTGCATATCGTACTGTGTATGACTGTGTATGTGACAAATAAAATTTGAATTTGAATTTGAAAATGAATTACTAAAGTCGAGAGTAGATGTCAGTCAGGATAAAGACGCGCAGTAAATCCTTTAACCATTTACACTCATGAATAAAATGTCTATTATATAAAGTCAAGTAATTTAATGCAAAATATTATGATATGATAATATTATGAACCCTCCCATCAAAGTTTCATTTTTCTGGACACATTTTTCCGGTTTTTGTTTTCAAAATAAAAGCCGCGACACGTAGGCAACATTAAAATGACGTTTAACCTGACATTTTATCACAAGTTTAATGTTATGTTTCATTTACACATTAGGTGTATAAGAAACCACAGTAAGAGCGAATGTATTTCATGAATTTCTCTTAAAATACTTCTTTATCGTAGTGAAGAAGCAAAATCACCATCCATCTTTTTATCAGTACATGAACTGTCCCACTAGAAACCAGAAGCTGAGGGAGAGTAAAGAAAACCAACTCCAGCATAACAGCACGAAGCATGTGTGGTCTGGAATGAAAAAGATCACATGCTCCTAAGAGAAGGGGAACCAGGTTCTATCTATTCGGGTTGAACGTTTTGCAGGGTGCAGCAACAACCTGTTGTAAATAAACTACAGACATTGGTAATAACAATACGTGTGTAGTTCTCTTATTCTGAAGTCACTGTGGCTGTTTACCGGATGTGTGAAAGCCGAGCAGCCCGTGAGAAGCGCATCGAGAAACCCCGCACATTCTGATGAGAAACAGAGATCGCGACGTTACGTAGCCGCCATTTTGTTTCACCGGGAGTAAAGAAATCAACCTGAAAAGCACCGGCGTGAATATTTTCCCTTGTTTGAAGCAACATCAACACGGCGGATTAGCCTCGTGCAACCAAGATTAGATTAGCGTGGTATGTAATAACAGAGGAGACAGTTGTACTGTGTGAACATGTTTTTTTTGGTTGTTATGCTTGAATTGTGTGCACGCTAATGCTGGATGCTTTGCACCACCGGCCAGTGTTAGCAACATAGCATCTTGTTTTCATGGTTAGCCGGCATTTTGAGAAATAGGCCCACAGTGATGAACGATCGGTTAATCAGATGTGGAATAAACTGCAAAGATGGACGGGATTTAGAGAATGCTTGACATTACTTAGTTAGGAGTTTGCACATCCACGCGTGTGGTGAAGACCGGGGCCTGTGAGCACGAACCCCGGCTGTCCACTAGCTAACAGAGGCGTGGTGGATATGTATGGAAACCAGCTGCCTTTAGCAGGGAAATAGTAATTTATGTAAAGGTTGTGCAGTAAGAAGTCTTTTTCAGCTAGGACCAGATGTTGAAGTGAGTTAGACGAGCCTCCCACATTGCTTCGTCACTCTGTGTAAACCCTGGTCAGTCGTGAACGATGGCGCCAAACCGAGCTCCTGATTTGTTGTTACAGCTTTTCTTGTAACTGCTCCATGGTCGGATTAATCTCCTGAGTGGCTCCCGGATCATGGATTGTGTTGGACCCTGATTGACCCCCCGCTGGTCCACATGTCAGCCTGATTGTTTCTCCTGACTCTTTGAAACCAACAACTCTTTGGCTCAAACTATTAGTGGAATAATAACATCCCAACTTGTGACTTGTGTCAGCTTCTGAGAATCTCAGCATTAACGTCATTCTCTGTTTTCATCTGCACAGATGTCTGAAGACATGGCCACAGATCATGTAAACGGGAACGGTACGGAGGAACCCATGGACACTACAGCGGCCGTGACCCACTCAGAACATTACCAGGCTTTACTGGAAGCTGGTTTGCCTCAGAAAGTCGCAGAGAAACTAGATGAACTTTACGTAGCAGGTAAGCACAAGTTGCATTTCAGGATGTATAGAACACTTGATATGCTGTTCTTTTGTGCCTTCGTGCTCAGTTGTTCTCCAGAAATATAAAACACACAGGTTAAGTGACACTACTGCTCTCGATTTGAACCAGTCTCACATACACTTTCCTGCTGTTCTAAGGACTCGGTAGAGTAACAAGATATGACAACGATCTGTGTGTGAGCAAGAGTGTGGGGGAAAATACGTTTGAGGCATTCAGTCCATTAGTACTGGAGCCATAGAGGGAGCAGGGAGATAATTGGTTTTAGATCTGTTGACCATCAGAAAAATACAGAATGTGACCAGACTTTTCTATTTAATGTTGCTTAAACAAGAGTGACCTGGGATGTGATTCATCAGTGCCTCTGTTGGATAGTCGCACAACAGTTCCTTAGCAGTCACATTTCTTTTTGATGAAATATCCCAAATCAATAAAACACTGCTGGGGGTTTTTTGTCTGTTGTGAGCCACTTTCTTTGTTGTTCATCTATTAGTTGCTCCAGGTCTCAGCCTAGGTGTCGTCCTGCTGTTGTAGTATAGAAACCGAATTGAATGGGTTCCATATATCCATGAAGGATATATCCATGAAGGATATATGGAAGGTAGATTGGAGCCAGCTGGTGCTGTGGCATATGCAGAAACAATAGAGCAGCTGTTGTGCTCCTTGGGCTCATGCTCAAGAGCTGCAAGGATGTTATCCAGAGCACAGTAGAAAAGAATGTTAATTGAAATGGTGGTTTGCAGGAGCCTGGTGTTTTATTGTAGATTTATAGCATCTCTGCTTAATGTTTGATTAACACTGTCCTCTGTATTTTGAAAAATAATTTGTTGCTTGTGCTGATTTTGGCTGCATGTCTTGCTTGAAACTTGATGCTGTATGGAAATTGAACATAATGTGGGATTTATTCCTTCAGCTTCACCGTTTCCTTTTATTTCAGCTACAGATGTGTTTTTATTAAGTTGCTATTGTGCAACTGCATCACAGCTGAATGAGTCACCTGTGTCAGTGTCAGTTTCTCAGATGGTCTCTCCAGTGTTTCAGCATTTCTGTTTACACAAATCTCTCTTGTTGAACTTCTCAGGCCTGGTAGCACATAGTGACCTAGACGAAAGGGCTATTGAAGCTTTAAAAGAATTCAATGAAGATGGAGCCCTTCAAGTGCTGGTCCAGTTCAAAGAGAGCGATCTGTCACACGTGCAAGTAAGTCGTTCTGAGGTCATTTGACTGCTGCTTTATTCCTCCAGTAGAAGCAGGTGAATGTGTGTTTGTGACACACTTCTTCTCTCTTTCAGAACAAAAGTGCCTTTCTCTGTGGGGTAATGAAGACTTATAGGCAGAGGGAAAAACAAGGGACTAAAGTTTCAGATTCCATTAAAGGACCAGATGAGACTAAAATCAAAGAACTCCTGGACAGAACAGACTACACACTTGATGTAACAACAGGCCAGCGAAAATATGGTGGCCCTCCACCTGAGTCGTTGTACTCAGGTCCCCAACCCACCGTTGGAACAGAGGTACGCTTTAAGAGTAAATGTAAGTGATGGGACAGGATATAAATTGGATTAGTGTCCTATTCAACCGAGTCTTACTGCCCTTTGAAAATCAGGGATGACAGTAAAGATTTTATTCAGACTCATTTTTTCACTTTGGTCCTCTCAAAGGTTTCTGTATAAAAAACGCTACGGGCAGACTGTTTGTGTAATCCTACAATGTTTAGTGATATGTGAATCTTATTAAGATTGGTTGATGACAATCATTAGGGTGATCTCTCAAGATTTTTTCTTTATCTTGAGTAAGTCTTTTCCAAATGATGGAAGGACAAGTGTCGATCATCATCATCTGAGCTGGTAACAAGTCAGCTGCTGTCAGCAGGGCTTAAATTTCAGCTTGAAATTGATTAGTGGCTAAAATGTGTTTCAGACAATTTCTGGAGGTCATTGAATCTGCTTGATTAAAATGTCTGATTAACCAGTTAAATTACATTTTTAATATATATTGCTTTTCCATAATATTGTCATAGTTTGTCTATAAAGCGTGTTTTAAATTTCTTTCAGTTCGTCTTAAAAGGTCATAAAATATGTTAAATTTACCTGAATGAAAGCAAGGTAAGGTAAATCAGTAAATGTCCTTCCTTCCAATAGATATTTGTCGGGAAGATCCCCCGTGACTTGTTTGAAGATGAGCTGGTTCCTCTCTTCGAGAAGGCCGGGCCTATCTGGGACCTCAGGCTAATGATGGACCCACTGAGCGGCCTGAACAGGGGCTACGCCTTCGTCACGTTCTGCACTAAAGAAGCGGCCCAGGAGGCCGTCAAGCTGGTGAGTTTGTCAGGGATGTGTCGTTTGGAGAGTGGAGTCAGAGAACAAACTGTAGCCTGAGTCAAGTCACCTAGTGTGAAAGACTGAAGAACAAAAAAATGGACATTTCTCAATAAGGTGAAATAGTTTGTTCTCAGAGCAGGAAGTTTGTGGCAGGTTAATATCAGCCGTCATGACTGTATATATACTTTTTTGTTTTTTACAGTGTAATAATCATGAGATCCGACCTGGAAAGCACATTGGCGTGTGTATATCTGTTGCCAACAACAGACTATTTGTTGGCTCCATTCCCAAGAGTAAAACAAAGGAGCAGATTGTTGAAGAGTTTGCAAAAGTGACAGGTACAAAATTATAAAGTATTGTGACCCGTCTTTGCAGTAGTTTCCTGCAGCTTCACGCTTGGAAAGCACATAACCAGTTAATCAGCTGTAAACTGAATTCCATCGTCAACTTACAGAGGGCCTCAGTGACGTCATACTGTACCACCAACCCGATGACAAGAAGAAGAACAGAGGCTTCTGCTTCTTAGAGTACGAAGACCACAAAACAGCTGCTCAGGCCCGGCGGCGACTAATGAGCGGCAAGGTGAAGGTCTGGGGCAACGTAGTGACGGTGGAGTGGGCCGATCCCATCGAAGACCCTGACCCAGAGGTCATGGCCAAGGTGAGCTTCAGAAGTCGTGATGTTTGAAAGAACAAAAATTTGATTCTGTGTGACACATGGAGGCTGACGTTTCTCTTTGTCCGTTTGACAGGTGAAGGTTTTATTTGTGAGGAACCTTGCTAATGGTGTAACAGAGGAGATCCTGGAGAAGTCCTTCAGTGAGTTTGGAAACCTGGAGCGAGTAAAGAAGCTCAAAGATTACGCCTTCATTCACTTTGAAGAGAGAGACGGTGCAGTGAAGGTAGAGACTTTCTGTAATTGTGTAGTTTTTCACACTTTGTACTGTTGGGGTGTCGCACCAGAGTCATCTTGGATCAGAATTATTGTGATCTGGAGAAATGTTCATGACAGTTGTTACTCACTGTTTTCCTCAGGCCCTGGAAGAAATGAACGGGAGGGAGCTGGAGGGAGAGCCGATTGAGATTGTTTTTGCTAAACCACCAGATCAGAAAAGAAAGGAGCGGAAAGCTCAGAGACAAGCAGCCAAAACGCAGATGTAAGAAACGTCTCACGACGTCTAATCATGATTCAGCGTCTCATTCGCAGAAGCTGTTTTATCAGGTCCGTTTTTCTCTCTTCTTGCTCTCGTCAGGTATGACGACTATTACTACTACCCTCCCCCTCCCCACATGCCCCCTCCTGTCAGAGGACGGGGCAGAGGCGGCAACCGGGGCGGCTACTCGTACCCCCCCGACTACTACCCTTATGAGGACTACTATGACTACTATGGCTATGACTATCACAACTACCGCGGTGGCTACGACGACCCCTACTACGGGTACGATGACTTCCAGGCTCCAAGCCGGGGGCGGGGCGGAAACAGGGGAGCCCGGGGTGGGACCTCTCCGGCCAGGGGACGAGGCGGGGCCGGGGCACCGAGGGGCAGGGCCAACTTCTCCCAGCGTGGTGGGCCCGGACCAGGCCGCGGCGGGCGAGGCGCAAGAGGAGGCGTACAGCCGAGAGGGCGAGGAGGGGTACGTGGTGCACGGGGTGGCCGCGGTGGAAATGTAGGAGGAAAGCGCAAAGCTGATGGGTACAACCAGCCAGATTCCAAGCGTCGCCAGACCAATAATCAGAACTGGGGCTCTCAACCCATTGCTCAGCAACCGCTCCAAGGTGGTGATCATTCTGGTAACTATTCCGGTTACAAATCTGACAACCAGGAATTTTATCAGGATTCTTTTGGGCAACAGTGGAAGTAAACCAGTAGGGCTCTGATTACAAAATCCATGTTTGTTTTTGTTTTTGTCTTTTTATTTAGAGACTTGATCTGATTGGCCCTCAATCCCTCAAACGGTTGCCTGCATTTTTCCTCAAAATTGGTGACATCTGGCAAGATCTCTTTTTGTACATATTTTAATAATCCGCTTGGACTCAAACAGTAGTCACACTCCCACCTGTTTCTGGCGAACTGGTTTTCCTTTTTTTGTCCCGTTTTTTTTTTTTTTTTTAAAGATGGTCGTAAAAAGATTTTCCATAAAAAAAATTTTTTAGATGAAAATAGGTGCTTGAGCTGTCTATTTGGCTATAGCTTTATGTATGTTTTTAGAGATTCTGGTTTCCATGTTTTAAGTAGCTAACAGCAACAAAGCATATGTCTCCTAAACATGTATTTAAAACAGATGAAAATACAATTTGTATTGTCAGAGTAATGCGTGTCTTGTTATTGAAAAGAAAAGAAGAAAAAAAGGACCACCCCAGTCCTATTTTTTGGCTTTACATTTTGGCTTGTATTCTTTGCTGTTTGTCTGCTTTAATAAACATACACGCACACGTGTACAAAACTTCAAATTGTGTTGCAAATTCATGTTTCGGCAAATTCTCTCTTCAAATTGCCTTCAAAATTTAAGGCTCCTTGTGGAAGAAAATGGACTTAAAGGTTTGCCGATGTTGGCCACGTGCTACAGTGTCACCTTGCATGCCATCAAATTCCAAATCACCTATTTCTATAGTTGGCATCTCTGAGTGCTCTGTATGTGTAGTGACATAAATCATCCTTATGAGTTTCTCTCATGTCCAGAAACATAATGTTTCATGAATTGGTGTCCGAAATTCAATGTCAATGCAGCATCGAGAGTGAACCCCCCGCCCCCCTACAAGTCTATCATAAGAGTCCCTTCTGTAATTAACGTGTGTGGGGGGGGGGGGATAAAAGCACAATTTGATTTATTAACTCTCAAAGTTTGAAGCTTTTCCTTGTCCCAGAAGGATCTACTAGCTGTTGAAGGCCTGGATACTAATCTTGCATGTTTATCTGGAGTTTTGAAATCGTGCTATTGTGGGAGAAAGCTGCCATGCATGACTCACTTGTAGTGTTTTCTTTTTTTTTTGTTTACTTTGCTTTCCGTGATATTAATGCCTGCCCTTAACCCCCGCACCCCTCCTCGCCTCCTCGTTCCCCTCTCTCTGCCCGTCTAGCCCACGTCTCACCTGCCGTACCAAATGATTTTTTCAGTTTTATGCTCCAACTCAGACGACTTTGTGCTTGTCGTCCACTTTAAGGCATCGACGTGTGCATGTTGTGTCAGAGCGCCTATGAGAATGATTTGTCTTCTAATGGATGCAGAATCACGTTGTACACAGTTCTCTCTCTCTACAGTTGTACTGACAGCGTGTGTGTAGATGTAAGACGATCCTGTTTTCCATTCTCTAATTGCTTCCTTTTGTTACCCGACTAGCAGGAAAAAGGGGTCGAGGCTGGTCCTGACGTGTCACTGTGAAGACTCACCGGCGTGTGGCGTTACACACTGCGGGCTGCCAGTGGATGCAATGGTAAGGTCGTCAGACTCAGTGGTTTTCCAGCCTTTTCCAGGAGCAGATCTCCTGAAACTGCCACCAGACAAACCTAAAGACTTTGAAGTGAACCAAATATGACGTGTGAGTTCATGATGGACGATGTTCTGGAAAAGTCTTTGCACTTTTTTTTGTTCATGTTTGGAGTGGTTTAGTGGAACTTGATGCTATTTTTTTTTTGTGCGTGTTTCTTTGAGTTCTTACACTACATCTTAACGACGGACTAGACGTGATGATCTGTGATTATCAGAGATGGTGCTGACGTGTGATCACGGTGGGCATCTTCCAGAAAGTGAACTGAAGCCACTAAGGGTATGTTAACTACCTCTGCTCTGTTCTTCTTGTGCTGGAGAAAACGCTCCACCTGAGGGGCAGCAACAGAACGCAATGAACTTTAGTTCTGCTGAGACCAGATGGTCCGAACGAGCCCAAACACGTCTTGCTGTGTTCATACGTGAACTGAGTGATGATGTAGTTGGTTAAAGTGTTTTTTGTACAAAGCCTGGAAACCACAGTTATCCTTTTGTCTTCCACGATGGGGAAACTACTTGTTGTTCGTACCCATCGAGTGTCGGGATGTTTGCAAAGTAATGTCATTCATTTCCAGGTTCTGGAAAGTTTTTTAGTTTTTTTTTAGGAACGCAAAATGAATGGAATCACATCAGCAAAGCACTTCACATCACTATAGACTGATTCTTACGTCATGTGTGTCTCTGAACTGGTGTTCATGTCTTTTTATTACCTGTGTACACGTCATACTGCATATTGAAGTGTTAAGAATTTAAAGGAGCAAATCCAGCCTAACAGTTAAACTGATGAATTAATTGATATTTCATGCTGTTTTTAATTAAACCGATTAAATTCTCCCTCAGTGGAAACACACAACATAAACGTCAGTACAAAACTCTGAGGGATGAATCTGTGTGTTGTGACTGAGCGGATACTTCATGGTTTTCTACTGATCATAAAGAACTTTAAGATGTAAAGTAAAATAACAGTTGTTCAGGGAGGACGTTTTAGTGTCGAGGACTATTTTCAGAGGCGGATTAATCTCACATAGTGAGTGTTTGTGTTAATGAAGGTAAATGTCACTCGTACAACATCACGGATATGTTTCATAGATATATCAGACTTTGATATTCAAATAAAAACAGATGTCATCACAGCTGTGTTTTTTTTTTTTTTTAAATGAACCTTTGCGCATGAGGCACTTTTTAAAGCTTCCTGTTTGACATTATTCATAGTTTGTGCAGTAATGTGACGGATCCATTTTAATTATTGGATATGATCATGGATTTATAGATATATAAACCTAAGCTGTCTGGGTTGATGACAGAGGCTGGATTTCTCCTTTAAGCTCTTTTTAAACATCACTAGTGTGTTTTTGTGACTGTTACCATGAAGAACAGGTCATTGAATTTGACTTGTGTTTAGTTATTTTCCAGTTCACGTAGGATTGTGCAGCTTGTGAACAAAGATGTTTTTCATGCTAGTATTGACTCTGCTGGATTTCAATGGACAAGAATGCTTCTTTTATTTTTTTGCTAATGAATTGTTTTATACTGTACAGTGAGGTGAGTTAAACCTATTTTTCTAATAAAGTTATTGACTCTGATCTGGCCTCGTGGTTTTCATTACAGCGTATGTGTTTTAGATCATGGTCTTAACATGAACAACACAGAGACGGACGTCAGCGGTCAAATGTACATAGTTGACAGATAATTTTGAGCTACATGGTGTTAAATTCTATATTTAATTTAGTAAACACTGCAGAAACTAGTTCTAGTCCATTTAATATTTACTTTTGCACCAGCTGTGTTTAGGACTTTTTAAATATAATTTTGTGATCACATCAGAGAAATACAAATTTTCTGCAAGGCCAAGATAGATAATTACTTTCAAGTTGCTGGAAACCCTTAAAAATGGTCTATTATCCAGTCTCACATTACGAACTGTGCCTTTAAAACTGATCCACAATGTCACACATCATTAAATCAAATCTATTTTTTAATGGTACCTGGATTAGCATTTTATTGTTGCAGTGAGGACAGAGCTGTAAAGTTACCAGACATGGATCAGTCCAGACGGAAATGGCGTTGTTTTGATTCAGGGTTGCCAGGTCCGCTCTGGGGAAAAATACACATTTTGGTACATTTACATGACTGAGATGGTGCTGATTGGTTTTATCTCCAAATGTATAAATTTCTTTGTTATTTTTTCACAGTAACATGGTCCTTTGATTAAAGGCTCTACTGTGTGCAAAATAAAGTGCAGAACACTAATTGAACTGAAATAATTAAGATAAAATAAGATTACGATAATTTGAGTCTTATTTAAGCACATTTGAAAAATGTGTAAATAGTAAATTAAATACATTTGCATAAAAACGTGTCAATGCCACATTGGGCAATTCATGTTATTTCACCATTTTTGACACAGGCCAACAGATGAATTACTAAAAGACACAATTCATACCTTGTGTGCTTAACATTCAGACATCTACATTTTCAACATACAGAGATAAGAACATGGTCATTTTTATAAAATGTTAACTAAATGTTGAAGTTAGTTGTGTTGATGTACTTTTCATAAGCCAACCGTGATATTCAAATATCCAACATGACCTGTAAACAGTAAAACAACGAGCAGCACAGCCTGTAAACCAAACAGCAGGTTAGGAGCATAAATAAAAAAAGTCCCTCAGTGGTTCTGATCCGCCCAGAATCATGATAACTTTACAAACAACTTAGACAGTCGGATTAACGCATTGTTGCTGTATAATCCCATTAAACTGTTTCAAGAACACCTGAGTACCTGGGTTTGGTCTGTTCTCGACATAAACCCCGTCTCGGATGGGGGGAGGATCGACAGGTCGCGGTTACGTCATTTCAACAGACCTGGCAACCCTGGAGTCGGATTAGGAAGCGTCCCGTCCGTCAGGAAAGTCGCTGCGGACTTGGAAAAGTGGAAAACATGGAGTGAAAAACTGTGGAAGGTGAAGAGAGCAACGTTTAGGACGGAGACTCGTGTTGTGGACGAGATGTGTTTGATTCAATGAGTTAACGCGTTAACGCCACAAACTAACGTTAACTAGCTCGCCGCTAACTAGCCACAAGTGCTATGGTTAGCTAACTTCGACGTAGTTTAAACTTTATTTATATCCGCCTAACTTCTCTCTGTGTGGGTGAATTTGACGAAACCAGACTGAAACACGTCCGTGTGGCGTTAACCCGCCCGGGGACACGTCTCTCTGTGACCGACACACGATGGCCGGTGTCTTAACGTACTGGGAGGACTTGAAGCGGGGACTGAGGATCGACGTCCTCAGAGAAACCGGACGACAGTATCCGGTGATCTGCGTCCTGCTGCTGTCTATGGTCTCTCTGACTGTGCTGCTCAACAGGTAAGAGTGGTGTCACCTGAGCTGGAGGGGGTCTGGTTATCTGCTGGGACAGTCATGTGATGCCTGCAGCTGTGTTTAACTGATTCTTATCATGTGGGTTCAATTCAGTGTTTAACTCCACATCCATCTGGGATTGTTGAGGAGTTTTTGTTGATGGGAATTATTTTTTGTCTGTTTGCGGGTGTCCAGTATCACTGTTTCTGTCATTGTAGTCATATTCTGTCTCTTTGTGGTCATTTTATATCACTGTGGTTTCTTTTTTGTCTTGTTGTAGTCATTTTCTTTGTTGTGATTTTACATAGATTTTTGATTACTTATTTGTCTCCTCTTTGAAGTGAACTTTAAATTGGATTTATGTGTTTTTACAGTTTGTATCTCTTTGGGGTTTTTGTTTTTTTTTCTGTGTGTGATTGTATAACTTGGTTTCACAGTTGTTATGTTCTCTTTAGAGTCACTTTGCATTGATTTGTGTTCATTTTAGCATCTTTATTATTAGATTTATGTCTCTTTGTGGTCACTATATGTCTCTGTGTGATCCTTTGTTGTGTCGTTCGGGTTTTTGCATCACTTTGTGGTTGTTTTGGCGTCTTGTTTTTTTTTTTTTGTCTCTTCCTGTGGTCATTTTATTTTACTTTCTGTTCATTTCGTGTCTCTTTTTAGCCGCCTTGCTTTTCTTTGTGGCTGTTCGGTATTGTTTTGTTCTTTTTTCTGTGTGTTATTGTCATCACTTCGTAGTCATTATTTTCTATTCTGCGTCTCTGTTTGGTCTCATGTCTTTTTGTATACTTTGCAGTGCTGCCGATATTTTATGCCTCTGTGTCTCTTTGTGGTCACTCTTTGTCTTACAATGTTCATTTTGTTCCTTGTGGTTCAACCACAGTGAATTGTTATAGTGCATGAAGTCTTTAACATATTTTGTTAATCTTTAATTTTTATGACTTTATGATATCTAACTTTTTAGTGCATATTTTGTTATTTTCTTTTCTCTTTGTGTGCACTGTGCATGATTTGTTGTATAACAATAGCTTTAAACATCACAAATGGTTTAAGGTCCAGATTAAACACAGGTTCTTGCTTGAATTTTATCTGATTAGTGTTGTTCCATACCTCCCATGAGTTTTAACACTGTACCCTCTCTCACCAGGTATATCCACATCCTGATGATCTTCTGGTCGTTCCTGGCTGGTGTCATTACTTTCTATTGCTCCCTTGGACCAGAATCTCTTCTCCCAAACATCTTCTACACCATAAAGCCAAGAAACAAAGTATGTCAGATGGTTTTAATCCTCTCCAGCCTGTTTGCATATTTTTGTACTGGACGTTTCTGTATATGCAGCTCACAGAGATGTAAATGTGTTCCAGAAAATAGCTGCTGATAGTTTAGTGTCCAATTAGAACCGATTGTTTTTCCAACAGCGACAGGAGCAGGAGCTTTTTCCTCTGGGCCACAGCTGCGCCGTGTGTGGGAAGGTCAAGTGTAAACGCCACCGGTATGTTCACAAGATCACTGAGCAGATAAAAGGGAAAGCTGTAACAGAGGTTTCTGTTCCGATTGGAACAGGGAAATATCCCGGGGTTTTTTATCAAAGGCTGAATGAGCGTACATGATGCGTATCTCAGTCTTTTGTATGAAGTGGGTGAAATGCTGTAGCTCAAAGTTAAAACTGACCGTGATCCACTGTTAATGTTGGCTCTAAGTTTAAGCTGAAATTAAACTTACAAGTAAGGTGCAGATGAAATGTATAATTAGTATTAATAATTAAATAATCCTACAAATCACATGAGCCACAGCCTTCAAACAGAAGTAAACTCTTAAAACAATTTTAATATGCAGTGAAAAGTTTTTTGTTCAGTAGGAACTACAGGTAAATCAGTACATAACGCATAATGCAAAAAAAAAAACAGAGGGGCTCATAAACCAACAGTAGGATTATGATCAATCACAATGTCACCACAAGACAAACAGAGATTTTTGGCAAACAGAATTATCTTCAGTCAGACATGAACAGTTCAGAAGAGCTGGAACATATCCCAGGACGAAACGCTGGTAACACCTGGAAATATTTTGTCTTCTCAGGCCGACGCTGCTCCTGGAAAACTATCAGCCATGGTTGGACCTGAAGGTTCATTCAAAAGTGGACGCTTCAATAGCAGAGGTAATAGTCTAGGAAATTCTAATCAACAGTTTACAGACTGACTTTGTGACCTTTGTAACCTTTTACTGTTCCCGGCCTTTAGGTGTTCGAGTTAGTTCTGGAGAACTTTGTGTACCCCTGGTACAGGTAAGACGACATGCAGACGTGTTTTATTGTCTTAAATGTTTTTTTTTGTGTGGTTATAAACTCTGTCTCCTGGCTTCAGGGACATCACAGATGACGAGGCGTGTGTAGATGAGCTGAGGATGACCTTTCGCTTCTTTGCTTCAGTGATCGTCCGCCGAGCTCAGAAGGTGACGCTCAGACACTTTATGTTCGTGCAGCAAACGTTAAGCCTGGTTCTGCTTTGACCCACAGTTTCCTGTTTCTGTGCAGGTTGATATTCCTGCTGTGTTCGCAGACAAAGTGATGAAAGCTGCATTGAAGCACATTGAAATTATTGTGAAAGCTCAAGAAAAAGGTACGCGTGTTCACAGATTCTTCCTTCGATATATTCTAACATTATTTTCTAGGTTTGTTTTTAATTTTAAAATACAGTTTTACAGTCAACAAACAAATTCATGAAATGTAAATTTGGTTGGTGTCTGCTCCTAAAAACATGTGTCACCACAAACACTCATTTTGAACCTGAATCTGCATTTTCCGCTGTTGTCTGGTTTAAAAACTGGATTGTTTGGGGTTTAAGCAGTAAGGTAAATTCTTTGGTATGATTGCGTGTTTGTCTGCAGTGAAGAATGCGGAGGGTTTACAGCAGGCGGCTCTGGATGAATACGGCGCCGACCTTCACGTTGCTCTGCACAGCCGTAAAGACGAACTGCTGTACCTAAGGAAACTGACTGAGATGCTGTTTCCCTACGTCATGCCTCCCAAATCAACAGACTGCAGGTGTGCAGGCACAAACCAGACCACACAGACTCACTGATGACTTGTAGGACTTTAGAAACACTAATGTATGGTGTAACAGGTGTGTTGTCTTTCTTCAGGTCTGTGGCTCTGTTGCTGCGTGAGGTGATGTCTGGGTCCGTCATCCTCCCAACCATGGATTTCATGGCTGATCCTGTGAGTAGACGTGATTCATGTTTAGGGTTGTCACATAAAACCCTGATAAAATACAGTTTGTGGCTGTAACATGACAAAATGTGAAAAGAATCCCGTACCTCCGCGTCTCCCCTGACTCCGGTTAATAACTGTTACCTAACGCGTCCTCTCCTGTTTGTTCCAGGATACTGTGAACCTCATGGTGCTCATATTTGTTGATGACACTCCAGTAAGTGAAATGGACGTCTCCATTACCTCATATGTGCATCCATTAAATCCACAGTAACAACACTGTATGTTCAGAAATGGTGGCGCACTGTATCTATTATTGATAGAAATAGAAACCTGAATGCTGTCTTTATGTAGGTTTTATCGGACTCATTTCATGTCACTTATGTCTCCAGCCAGAACCAGCCACAGAACCTCCATCTGCCCTGGTTCCATTTTTAGAGAAATACGCCGACGTCAGCAACAAGAAGCAGTCTGTAGGTATCTCACTGAAGCCCTGTTTATGTTTGTATGTGTGTGGAACCAGAGACGTTCCACTGAATGAACGTCTCTCTCTGGTCCTGCAGGTGCTGAAGTTGGAGCTGAAGGAGATCAGGAAGCAGCAGGATCTCCTCTTCCGTTTCATGAACTTCCTGAAGCAGGAGAGAGCCGTGCATGTGCTGCAGTTCTGCCTCACCGTGGGTGAGAAGAATCAGATGCAAACCTCACTGCTCATTGTAGAAGTTAAGGGGGTGTTACCTTCTGCCATAAGGTAGAGAGACCAGCCGGTCTCCAGGCTGTGAGGGCCCTGAATGCACTGCCCCATCATATTGAATTCATACAGGAGACATTGTAGAATCAGACTTTCAGATTGTAGAATTACTGTAAACTAAAACTGTATCCACTGATTGAAAGAGCCAAAACAGAAAGCACTTCACCCTGTAACATGAACAGTTTCATGTGAGTGTGACTGTATAAAACCTGTTGCTGTTTCCTGCAGAGGAGTTTAATGATAAGATCCTGAGGCCGGAGCTGAGTGACTCTGAGCTGCAGCAGTTACACGGTGAGGTGCTGCACATATACAACATCTACTGCCTGGACGAAAGCATGGACAAGATCAACTTTGACCCAGTCGTCGTGGAGCAGATACGGAACAGTAAGGAACAGTAACCTTCAGTACACTCCAGTGTGGCCACTTAGAAGCGTCTAAACTGAAATATACAGCTATCAGAACGTTTGATTTACACGACGTTTAAACGTCAGCTGTGAAACTTTCAGTCGTGGAAGACGAATGACGAATTTGTTTTCAACCCCCGTTACTCTTCAGACAGTTTACTGCACAGGGCTGTTTGTGTACGCGTGTGTAGTACTTTTCTCTTTCACTGTCTAAACAGAAAGAAACCATTAAAGCCGTCTCTCCTGTCAGTTGCTAAAGGTCCGTACCCTGGTGTGGTGAAGCTGCAGACGATGCCCTGCCTGTTCGAGGCGTACGAACACGTCCTGTCTCTGCTGGAGAGAGTCTTCACCCCGATGTTCTGTCACAGCGATGAAGTAAGACAAGAAAACACATGTGCAGGACATCTATGAAGTATCCGAAGTGAATCTCGTTACTGACTTCACGTCTCTACACTTCAGATGGCAGCGTTTTACTTTAAACTATTACTATTTATTACTATTAAGTGTTTGACACTGTGTTATAATGATACTTTTGGATGATTAAATGATCCAAACACTTCACCACCAAACATTTACACTGTGAATAAATGAGTACATATTAATGTTGAGTAGTATTTGTTTGAGTTTTGTGCACTGACTGTGTTTCCTCTCTGGGTTCAGTACTTCAGATACCTGCTGAGGGGAGCAGAGTCTCCTACAAGGAACTCAAGAATCAACAGGTCTGTGGATTGTTTCCTTTTGAATTGAGGTTTCACCTGGTAATCATAGAGTGAGGGAAATAAAACGTATTTACACTGATAGGTTTTTATCTTATTTATGTTCAGTACATAATAGAATCTGTGGCATTGAACTGTAACCTAAACTACTTCATATCACAGTCATTTGTTTTACTGGTTTTGTTTCTCTCTCTGTATTTATTTGGGCGTTGATTCACCTCACTATAAAAAGGTTTAGGATTCATTTAAACAGCTCGTTCACAGTAGTATTCAGAACCGCTCCGTTTTAGTCATCATTAGCTGCTTGTGCATGTTGTTCCAGAAATAGCTTCAGTTCAGAAGAAAACAGGTAAGTAAGTCTTCAACATGTTACCTGGCTGCAGAAAAGCAGCATGTGCACGGAGACAGAATATCTCACTGCAGGCTGCATGACGAATCAGACAAATGTCTCCTCCGTTAAAAAATGATTAACCTGATGAGGTGCACGGTCTGTAACTGCTGGGCTGTTAAAGGCTTCACACTTTAACCTCATGCTTTAGATTATAACCGTGTTAAAGACCTGAACAGACGGTGAAGACGTCGTCTGTGTGTGGCTGCTTTACATTACACGACTGTGAATATTGACGTGGTGTCGTTTGAAGCTCCTAATGCGATTTGAGTTTCTGAATGAAAAATACAAACTTTAGAAGCTTTAAATGAGGCTTCTGATACCTCCCATGAGTTTTAACTTTATGATCAGCCTGTTGTGATCTCTGACGTATTGGTAAATACAGATCTGATTTTATTATTAGAGGTTTCCGACTCAAACCGTCATGTGCGACATTAGTTTGGAAAAAGCATGTGTGCACCGTGACGGCATGTCTGCTGCATGACTGACGCACTGTGGACATGAACGTGATGAGGAAGTAGAGATAATAACAGATAATGTGATCTATGAGCATATTTCCTTGTTGCCATTAGAAACCTGTCTAAACGAGGAGAGTCATTCGGCATCAGCAGAATTGGCAGCAAAATCAAAGGTGTGTTTAAGAGCACGACCATGGAGGGAGCCATGCTGCCACCCAGCGCCATGAACGACCTCGACGATGACGTGGTGAGTGTGTGGTTCTCACTTTTATTCATTAAGTCCCACAGATCGAGATGATACAGGCAATAGTTCATGAAGCTGGTTGTGTTTGTTCCTGCAGGTGGAGGAGGCAACCGTTGTGATGGAGGACGATTCCCCCGTGGAGCCGGCCAGCACAGCAGACACCCAGAGGAACCTGTCCGCCTGGAGCATCACCATCCCCTACATAGACTTCTGTGACGACGAGGCCAAGAGGGAGAAGATCCCCGTCTTCTGCATCGACGTTGAACGCAACGACAGGAAGGAAGGTGAGTGAGCGGTGAGGGATGGTTTGCACAGTATGCTAGAAGACGAGCAGCGCTTCAGGTAAACTCTAAGTCCCAGACCAGCTTTAAACCATGTCGTGTTCCTCTCTCCGTGCAGCTGGTCATGACACCGAGAGGTGGTCGGTGTACAGAAGATACCTGGAGTTCTACGTGTTAGAATCCAAACTGACTGAGTTCCATGGTAAAACTGTGACTTTACCAAACGTACTGTGAAGATTCTGTGAGTGTCGTCTCCGTGCTCAGTCACATTTGAATTGTTTTACAGGCACGTTTGCAGATGCACAACTACCATCCAAGAGAATCATTGGACCAAAGAATTATGAGTTTCTCACTTCGAAAAGGGGAGAATTTGAAGAGTATCTACAGGTATTCAGCCAAGACAGTAACAGTAGGACCTGTGGTAGTGAACAATTACTGCACTTTTTCTATTGTTGCTGCGTTCATGTTAAGATCTCATTGAGATCAAGAAGAGATAATTACAAAAACACAATGAATATAAAATATTTTATTCTCTTAAACAATCAGTCACAAGTTGTTGGCTTTACAGTGTTTACAACAGCGACAACAACAACAACACTCTGACTCTGTCCGTAGCCTCCTGAATGAGATAAGGAAAAAACTAAACCATTAAGAACAGGAAAGATCTGTCGCGTGTACAGAGCACGGATTTAAATGTTAATATACTGTCGTGTCATTAGGTATAACATTAGTATAACAGTTAGAACATGTAAAGGCTTCTGTCACTAATCCAGATGATGTCATGATTAGAGGAACAAGCATTTCTGGGTTTGTACTCATACATTCTGTGCTCAGAATGAAAAGGTGTAATTAAAGGCTGAACTCAAGTTTAACTGTATTAAACCTCGGGTGTGTTCAGAGACTCCTGCAGCATCCAGAGCTCAGTAACAGTCAGCTGCTGGCAGACTTCCTGTCTCCTCACAGCATGGAGTCTCAGTTCCTGGACAGGATGCTGCCTGATGTCAACCTCGGTACGTATCTGTACACAGACACACTCGTAGTTAGACATTAAAACATAAAACTTCCTTGTTGACACAGTAATCACTGTGAGCCGGCCTGTCTGACTCTGATCTGTGTCCTGGAATGTGTGGTATCAGCGGACCAGCTCTTAACTCACTGTGTTTACTGAATGCAGGCAGCTACAACTGTAATTTACATCTCGTTTAAATTTTAAAATCACCGGCGCAGCAAACTTAACAGATGTTGTGTAGCTTTAAATCCACATATTAATCTGTAGAAAACAAGTCGGATACTACATTTGGCCTTTTTCACGTCTTTGTGTGACAGGTAAAATCTTCAAGTCCGTACCAGGGAAGCTGATGAAAGAGGTGAGTCCTTCCTGTCTATCTGTCCTTAGTCTGTTAGCTTAGTTTTAGTTGTATGTTGTCTCCAGGCACCTGTAGGAACCTGTCAGGCCCCTGACAATAAATCCTACTGGACAAAGAAATCGGATGACTCGTTCCCCATTCTCAGTCATTTAAGCCCCTGTAAACACAGAAAGTCTCGTTAATGTAGTGAAGACTAATTTAAAGATTTTGATTGACCTGAAACTGTGGAGCAGTTAAACACCACTTTATTTATAAAGCCCATCTGTTATCTGAACCATAGCGACTCTTCAAAGCTGCAACTACAGGAGCTTTGGAAAAGGCTTTTTCAGATACAGATACCGACAAGTTCATGTTGTAAATCCTGTCTGTTTTCCAGAGAGGGCAGAATCTGGAGCCCTTCATCCAGTCTTTCTTTAATTCCTGCGAGTCGCCCAAACCCAAACCCAGCCGGCCTGAGCTGACCATCGTCAGCCCCTCTGCAGAGAACAACAAGAAGGTGAGAGAGACGTGTTTGTTCTGCTCTCTGTTCTGATGGAACCAGAGCAGAATGCTTGTTCTGTCTGGTTAAATCAGCAAACTCCTCAAAGTTCACAGAGGACACTCATGAAGTTTATCAGGAGAAGGTTCCTGTATTTAAAAAGCCTCATTTAGTCAGGATGTGGAGGAAAGGGATTTGTCCTCGCCTCAGCAGAGCTGACATGTTGGTGTGATTAGCGTGTTGCGTAATGTTTTTCTCCATGGAGACGGTTTGGATGGTGGTTTGAACCCTTTTTTAAATAAATGTAATGTTATATTGTGGTGGTCAAAGTCTCAAGTACAGACACACACAATGTGCATAAGCTCATAACAAACACTGACTGAAGACGCCCATAAAATCAGAGCGGAGGCAGAACACTGAAATTAACACTTTCATATAATAACTGTTTGAGGCCTCACTCTGCCACTTCTGTTGGCTACAGATTA
The DNA here is from genome assembly GCA_034779795.1 of Ctenopoma multispine. Lineage (NCBI taxonomy): Eukaryota > Metazoa > Chordata > Actinopteri > Anabantiformes > Anabantidae > Ctenopoma > Ctenopoma multispine. Next base: position 18,131,484 of record JAUYWH010000016.1, on the reverse strand, counting down.
TTTTACCATACACAGAGCTGCGTGTTCTTTCCAGACTGTTCCACCATCATCTCATCTGTCTGCAGAACATTTCCCTCGTACGTGTTTCCTTAGTCGTGATGTTACTGTGTGATTCTTCTTTTTCATCTGCAGCTCTTCAACAGCCTGTTTCAGAACAACGCAAACCTGTCAGAGAGTTCGGAGAGGAGACACAACACCAACTACTTCATGGAGAAGGTCACGGTTCACGGCATGTACGACTACATGATGTACATCGGTGAGTGTACTGTGATTTAGACTTGTACTGTAACACAGTAGTACTGCCAGCATATGTAGTCTGAGTTTCTCCCACAATAAGCTTCACTTCTCTTTTACGGTCTCAACTCAATCATTTACCACATGTGAAACGAAAGAGGCAGTGAAAGTACTAAATAAAAAAGAAATGAGTTGAACTTCAGAACCAACACAGAAAACTTTTTCCAGTGTTACCACATACCGTATATTTCTTATATAACAGAGAGACATCGTTGGTTCTGCAGCCTGGACTTCTGCCTCGCTCTTCATCACATCTGCACATCAGAGAGAAAGTTTCTGGCGTCTTCAGCCTGTTAAATAGAATTTAATATTTCTCATGAGAATCAAAACAAATCTCAGCAGGTTTTGAGATGTTTGTGAGAAACTGTTGCTTCAGGTCCAGACACAGTTAAGCAGATGTTTTTCCAGCTGTTTTATGATCTGTCGTCTCTGTTAAAACCTGGATTTACAGGTCGGGTGGTGTTCCACATGCCCGACTTCCTGCATCATATCCTGTCTGCTGGGAGAATCCTGTTCAAGAACACCTTTGAGACCTACATGGACCATTACATGCAGTCCAAGCTGGAGCACATTCTCCAGGAGCACCGCACAGTGTCCCTCATCACACAGCTCAGAGGTGGGAAACTATAGCACAGTCTGTAGGTGTTCTAGTCTCGCTTTGATAGGTCCCACAGTCTGTCCTCAGTGACAGCTCTGTTGCCTCCATTTCTCTTCTTCTTCAGCTTCCATGCGTTGGCTGCTTGTCTGTGTGCTTCAGTTCAAACAAACAGGATTTCTTCTCAGTTAAATGGCTCCGTTTCCCTCTTAGGTGTTTGCAGATGAGTATGTCCGAGTGTTCGGTTCAGGCTGAATGTATAACACAGACACTTACATCTGGTTTAGTTTGTCTCAGATAAACATGAAAAATGATCTCAAATCATATTTATTCTGAGCACCTCTCTACAGCAGAGGTAATCATGCTCAATCATCACTTCATAAATGTTTTGTTTACGCCGTCGTCTCTTCCTGCAGACGCTGTGTTCTGTGAGAACAGCGTGGACAGAACCACAGGCGACAAACAAGTCCGAGCAAAGCAGACGTTTGAGGAGATGATGAAGTATTTACCAGGTCAGTCTGAAGACACGTTTGTTCTACTGGAAAGTCAGAGGAAAGTAACGTAATGACTCCTTTTCTCCTGTAGGTTCTTGTGTACAAACACAAATCAAATGATGTTGTGACATGATTGCGGCAGCACATCATCACAAATGAGTTTTGAGTCTCAGATCTTATCTCAGAAAACAGTTTCCTTCATCGACAGACGGAGTTGATTCAGTTCAGCAGGTATTCGTCCAAGTCCAACACTGCAGCATTAAACTGAAGAATCTTGTTAACTGGATGTGCCTTTAATTAACCGCTCACATAAACTCTTCTGGCAGGACTCTAAGCTAGCACACTGAATTCTTCTACTAAATTAGAATGTTGTTATGTAACCAGGCCCAAGAACAAACATCCAAATTAGTTTCAGACATGTTTCTGAAAGTTCAGTAAGTTCACAAGCACAAGATGTTGTAAACAAAGACTTGACTGTATGGAATAGAACTATGCAGACGTTTGAGCAGTGGTGTAGCTCTGAGAAAGGTCACGGACACAATATTAATTTCCACAAACAGACTTTGTCGCCAGTTCCATCTGCATGTGTGGAAACGGCTTTTTGATCTGATTTGGTCTCAGAGAAGGATCTGTCTGCAGTCTGGTGCTGGGAGACGGTGAGTGGTGGTTTAACGGGGCCACAGAAACTAAAATTTGTGCTAAAAGAGGCTAAAAGTCCCTCTGCGATTCAGTGTAATGTAAAAATATTCCGTTCATGGACACCAGACAGTGAGAAAACTTTAACTTTCTCAAACTTTAAAACCTCAACAGGTCTGATTCCTGTTAACTGTGTGTTGATCAGGAAACGTGAGGCTCTGCTTTTACGTGTTCTTTCAGAACATCACAGATAACGAGACGTCAACACGGGACACGTCACCTGCAGTGAGCATTAAAAATGGCAAAATATTCCCGAGCCGGAATACTGAAACCAGTCACTGTAACATCCAGGAAGGTCAAACCCAACAAAAGAGGAACTGTTGTAAATCTGAATGTGTTTGTTTGTTTTTAGACTTTGTGGTGAAGTGCATCGGAGAGGAAGCGAAATATGAAGGTATCCGGCTCCTCTTCAATGGTTTGCAGCAGCCGCTCCTCAATAAACAGGTAAGAAAATCACTTTAAACCAGCACAGAGGAACAAGACAACTGGTGAAAGTAACATGACAACGTGAGCACTGGTGCAGCTGTTTACGGACAGAACTCGTGTCTCCTCAGATGACGTACGTCCTGCTGGACATCGCTGTGCAGGAGCTGTTTCCTGAGCTCACCAAGGTAAACAAGAACTTAAAGTAACAGACGCGCTCAGCTCGCTGCCTTACGTCTGACAACGTGTAGAAATTCATCACGTCGGGAAAATGTTTGACATAATCTGACTAAATGTAAAATAAATCAGGGAAATGATAATAAACTAAATCATCAGAACTTGTTTTAGATCAGAGAACAGCTGAGTTTCCTCAGGAGACTTTCATTTTCAGATTGAGAGCAGGATTCATTTGTTAAACAAAGAAGAAAAAGACTAAAGTGTTTGAACATCGGCCTCTATTGTTTGAACTTTTCAGTCTTTCACACATCTGGAAAAAACAAAACACAACCAGCTGTTCAGTTTCTTTTGTGGCTCCGAAGAACAAAAAAAAAAGTTTCTCTGGGATTTAAAGTGACAGAAATCCAGACAAAATCTCACAACAGAAGCCAGATCCACACAGATTTTATTGTTGTCATTCTGGATTATTAATATTTCACTTGGAGCTGGAACCAGTGTGTTGTTGGCAGCTCAGTGTCTCTGTGACAGTGTAAACGTGGCTGCAGGCTTTTGATGTTGATGCCGTTTGCTCCTCAGCAGGGACCCAGAGAGACGTTCATCATATGACCTCAGCACTGCAGCTACAGTTTCCACATCCTGGACGATGGAAATGCAATACTCTACTACTATGACCAAAAACTCTGGGACCATCTCTGCTTTTCATTGTACATTAATGCACTAATAAAAACAGATATTTATTGATGTCACTGCAGTTTTGTTTTGTTTTTCCCCCATAAAAACTTTTAGAAATCTGTGGACGATCTAGTTCAACATCTGCACTCAATACTCGAATCCGCAGAGGAACAAACTTCCAGGGTAATTTGCTTGTAATTTCAAAGAGGAAATGCCCAAGTTAATTCACGGATGTGAGGCTGTTTCCACTGCAGTAATCCAGAAGATCTACAGACTGAGTCTCGTTACAGTGAAGGAAAAAACCCATTTACACAATGTCCCGTTTTAGTGAAGACATGCTGCTCTGAAAGCTTTATCCACACAGTGAGCAGCACAAACTCCAGAGACGCAGGCTCTCTGAGGAGAGTCTCAAAGCTGCGGTGAAAAGTCCTCCTACTGAGACATTTATCTCCAAACTGTTCACGGATGCAACTGTGCTTAAACCCAGAAACTTTTACTGACTAACAGAAAGCAATAAAATGAATAAGCGGCTGCCAACTGTGTGTCACAAGTCTTACTAGGCCTGTTCTGAATTTGGCAGCTTGTGTCGTGCAGACTGGTTCCAGCCGAGTTTCTGAGCATTAACAGGCAGTGAACGTTGTTCAGGGGTTCCCTCGCACAAAGCAGGCCTTGTTCACTGAGGAGATTCTCTGAAACAGTGGATGTTGCAGTTACTGAGGATTCGGCAGTGAAATAAATGAGGTGGAGTAAAACGGAACATTAAATAGAAATACTAAACACAAAGTACAGTACTTAGATTTAAATGGAGTTACTTACCATGATAAACTATGTCCTTAAGTCAGAAAGTGAAAATGAAGGTTTTCAGTTTTTATAGTCAAACGTGGTTTTAATAAAATAATATGACAGAAGTTTCTAAAGATTAAGTCAAACAAATGTTTCACCACAATGAACTAAAGGGACCAATCGGTGCATGTAAAGAAAAATCTGAGATAATATTTAAAGATGAGTTTAAAATATCGATGAAAATAACACAATCATGCTTTTTGAAAAGTTTTTATTTATCGCTACAACTGGACCATTTAAAGGCAGAAGATTTTCTCTATTCTCCCTCTAATTAAAAACTGACCTTCACTGACGTATCAGGAACAAGCCAGAAGTGCCGCGAAGAAAAACATGAGAAGTCGATGTTAAAGAAGTGATTTACTTCATATTTCTACAGAACATTTTGGGGATTCATTGTTCAGCTCAGTCCAAGTTTCTAGTGGTTCTTTTGAGTCTGTGCTGGGTTTTTGAGGAGTCCAGTAGGATTACATCCATCGCAGCTCATATGAATATAAAAAAAGTCTGGTTTTCTGGATGGATCCAGTCTTACATGATCCCACACAGAGTCCAGAGCAGTAAAACCAGTGGAGCAGTTAATTTGTGTAGTCCAGACGCTGAGTTGTAAATCTTGATTCGTCCTTCAACAGATGGATAAACTTGCTTTCTTTTTGAAATGTAGTTGGACACAACTGAAATGTCCAAATCCCCTGGAAGGGACAAATGGAAAAAGGCAAATATTAAAAAAACAGATGAAAATATACACCACCTTCCACAACTCTGACAAACATCCTGTGAAAGTCCGGAAAGCCTCACCGCTGTTGTGTTTGAGCTTCTCGTCTCTGACCATGGAGAATCCGTCTCCACCCGTCACCAAGTAGGACGGCAGCACCACTTTATAGACCAAATCATCCTGAACTGGTTCGTAGAGAGGAACACGACACTTCGTGCAGAGGATGCTGAGGCTCTGCACGCGATGGCCCGGAGCCTTGGACATGTCAAACTCTACATGAAATCCTGTGAGCGGACAGAAAAACATTGTCAGTCTGATAAGAGATTGATTCTACTCTGACTGGTGAAATTTGGTGTTGGCTGCTAACTCAGGTCAAAGCTTTAGTTATATAAGGTAAGCCTGGCTTCTCTTGTCCACAACTTTAACATCACTGGATTATAATAACGGGTCTGTCTGCACAGCTCAACTAACTTAGGGTTAGAGAGCTGATTCAGTCTCTGGTTGACTTTTCTAGGGTTTTATGTAGAAACATTAGCAAAAAAGAAGAACGAGCTACTAGCAGCAGATGAAACACTGGGTAGGATCATTGTGTAACAGTGCATTAGGCCAGTTGTATCTAATAAAGTGACAGCTGGGAGTATATGCAAATGGATACCAGACACTTGTAGGAATTCTCCAGTGCTCTGGCCGTATCGGTGCACAGAGTGTTCGAATGCTTTCCTCAGTGTGGAGCCCTTCAGCTGCACCAGGTCGTAGGTTCCTCCAAAGGGTAAGACAGAGATCAGGTCCTCCATGGTGATCAAACCTACAGACGACACGTCAGCACAGTTTTACCAAAGAGAAAACAACAGCCTCAGAGATTACCGTTTGTACCATCACTGTGAGGACAGGACAGAGTGAGTCACCTTCTCGTTCCTGCCAAGATAATTAAACATTTCACCAGTGTTTTCATTTAAAACATTCATCTCATTCAAGATTTAGAAAACTTTATTAATCCCAGAGGTAAATTAGTCAGTTGTGTAATCGTATCAAGAGGGTTTTCTAATGATCACTAGATTAGAAGACTAGTACTGATACAGTTTGCTGATGATAGAATATTACATTTATTATTATTATATTAATATCCAGCTACAATAGTCATTTACAATATGAACAATGTCTACACTGGATTTCTGATTAATTTGATATAAAATCTGCTTTTCTTTCAAAAACATGTTAATTTCTATGCGTGTCCAAACTTTTGACTGGTCGTGTAAATCGGTGACGCACCATTCCTGGTTTGTTCATCGATAGATGTCCGAACACCTCCTCCGTTCAATAAGCAGGCACTGACGTGGTTCCAGTGGACGCCGTCTGAGGATCTGATGTTGTTATCAATCTGTAGGATGGAGACAACACAGGATTTCCCTCAGTCCTACATGTGTCTGACTTATCGTACTCTACAGGTCTGTGCTGCTGCTGGTGTTATCACCGTGTGAACCATTACCTCATGCTTTAAAACACCCTGTTAGTGGGGTTCCTAATGCTTTTCAAAACAAACTGAACCCTCAGAGGACAAATATGTGATTCTGTTGTTCACCTTTATGATCCATGCTAATGATTCAGAGTTAAACTCATACCATGGCATCACAGATCAGATTTCCCAGGTTGCATTCCCGAAAGCGGCACTCCTTAGTTTCCCCGTTCAGCAAGACCGAAGTTTTTCCCACCGCCTGAGCCGAGTAGTTGGCGAGACGTTTTTTCCATTCCTTCACATCAGCGAGGACCTCTGAATCTGGACGACACATAAATCTGTTTCAGATAAAAAGAACTGATCTGAAGTCAGTTAAACCCTGCAGTCTGACATGAGCTCCACACTCCGCCTGTACGCGGCGAAGAGCTGATGCTCACGACGCTCACACTGTGATCTTTATGAAGCTTATAAACTCCCAGCATCTTCAGCATCAAAATGCTCAGAGACATCAGCCAAACTTAGCAAAATCAAGTATTTGGTAGAAGATTAAGAGGAAAGAGCAGTGGTGAAGGGTTACAAAAATAATAAATGATCAAAACCGTTAACATCTGTTTATGAACAATGTTCCACTTACCTACTGCATCGCCTCCTAATTTTGTTCTTAAGTAAGAACATTGATAAACACTGATGCTGTTTTAGAGCTTTTTCCTTTCTCAGAGAGAGAGTCAGAGAAAAACTGACCGAAAACCTAAGAAGGATTAGGGGAAGACGACATGAAGTGAGGAACAGCGAAGGCTGATTATTCTGTTTACCCTGCTCGATGCTGCTGTCCAGCAGGATCGGGTTTCCTGTGAAATTCATCACGTCTCCAGCGTCATTAAAGGTCACCTTCAAGTTACCCAGATATTTTCCGAAGGCGTAGGCCTGCACTACGGGAACCTGGCGTCCATCGTCTGACTTCACTATGAACGGATAACGACCTGCAGGAACTTCAGTAGAGGGAGGTGTTCCTGAAAAACAAAGATAACGAGAACGACAGACCCTGAGAATCTCCAAGAACGGTTCAGTTCAAAACCCGAAGCGATAAGATAACGACAGTAATAAGAGTATGGAAACTTCTCGATATGGTGTCAGCAGGAAAGAATGCAGCAGGAAGGGTCAGAAAAATAGTCCTCACAAGAACCAAACTATCAGGCACAGTTTAAATATGGGAAACCTAGTCAGCTCTGTGTCCTTCTACACAGGCGGGAATCATAAATTCATCCAGTAACATCCAGCCACAAACATCTGGGCAGCTACTGAACATGCTTGTTAATCAGTTCTGAATTGTTTAACCTGTAAGATGCTAACTTCCACCTGAAACTAGGAAACTGTAACTAGGGCTGCAGATGTTGATTATCTGAGTAATCGAGTGACATATCAATCATTCCACTGATTACTCGAGTAATCGGATAAGAAATAATTTAGCTTAAACTGATTTTAAAAAAAACAAAACACATGGACAGAAAGGTTGGAACAAGAGTCAACACAGACCGGAGACCTGTACAGGTCCAATTTTGCAAACCGAAGCTTCGACAAGGAGTTTGGGTAACCGAGCTGTAAGTTTGCTAAGCAATCGTTTCAGGCCAGACTGTAACTCAGCCGGGTCCAGCTGGTGGTGGTTAAAACCTGCCCATCACATCAACAAACACTAACTGCTACCACCTTTTCTGTCTCTGTCTGCAGCTTTAACTTAAACACTGCAGCCCCTCCCAGGACGTCCGTAATGCATCACTGTCACCGACATTCGAACAATGGTTAAGTGCTGGCCTGACGCACTCAGTGAGGCCACACTCTAGAGAGATTTTCCTGGAGTTTCTGTGGCCTGGTGTGAAAAGTAAACCGTCACTTCCTCCGACCACTCAGTGACTGCTCACTGCTGTTTACATATAACACTACAGACTTATTTATAGACTGGACTCAGAAGACTCAGAGTTTCCTCCTGTCCAGCCGAAAACACAGACGGCGTTAAGACGCTGTGGAGGGAAATGAGCCAGCAAGGGATCAGACTGGAAATGTTGCTCAATCAAAAAACGTGTATGATGATAATGTCACAAAATATGTTTAGACATTACTATATATCTTTAATTGGACATCGTCAGTATGGGACGACATCAAGTTCAGCTCCACCCTGTTCAACTAATATCTTGCTCAAGGTTTGTTTGGATCTGGTTTCACTCCCACTGAGGCTTCATGATCTCAGCATCGGATCAACTTTAGGTTATCGTGTATTCATGTTATTAACTTTCTACCCTGTTGTTCTATAGACCTGAAGTGAAACCTCTGGCTCACTCAGAATCTCAGTGACATTTGCTAATAACAGCACGTCTCCGCAGACTTATTCTAATCATGGGTCCAAGCCGAGGTTTGTGCCAAAGTTAAATTCCCTCAAGTCAACATTGCGTTCATAAGAATGAGACGGACAAAACATCATGTTTCCACCCAGGACAGTCAGTGGTTTGTATTCAGCAGACATTACAGCTCGTTACAAAGCCAGTTTTTTATTTCTCTGTTCATTATCAATCACCAAGTCACTGACCTGGCAACTGTGAGAGTGGGGCTGGTTTGGTCTGAGGGTGGGCTAGTGGACGCAGCCAGGTGTGCTCTGTGTTACAGCCAGAAGTAATATTAAGAGCTGTATCAAGGACCTACCTGTATAGAGGAAAGTGTTGCTGTGTCCACCGATGACGATGTCGACTCCTCTGACCTCCTTGGCGATCTTCTTATCCGTGGTGAAACCAGAGTGACCCAGAGCAATGATCTTGTTGACTCCCAGCTTATGAAGTTTGTCCACATGTGGCTGCAGGGCGGAAACCTCGTCCTCGAACTTCAGGTGTGGTCCTGTAGGGCAACAGCGACAGGTGACAGGACCGGAAGCAGGATCACATGAAAACAACGCAGATGTCTGAGGTGGTACCAGACCTTTGAACGCCACTGTGTCTTTCACATCAGCTCATATTTAGATTTATTAGTCTATAAATAATTACACACATCACTGAGGATAATGTGATAACGGGAAGATGTGGACTTGCAGGGATCTTTCTGATTCTTGATAGTTTGTCGGAGAACTTTTTGTTACCGTGTCTGGGGATACAAGTTACCATAGAAACAGAGTTGTTTATACACGCAACAGCCATTAGCTCAGAAAAACACAGGCCTGCTTCCAGGAGGGGGACTGAGAAAAAACAGACTCTTCCCACTAAAATGGACGAGTCTTCAGGGGGCTGATCATAGAGCAGAACAAGACGTGGCTGAAGGTACTTTGTCCCGGCTCATCTGGATGGTTTCTGATGGTGGGTGGTCAAATGAACTGCTCCACCCGCGATATATGGAGAAACGCTGCTGCAGGTCCTTTGTTGGGAGCGACAGAAGTCTCGGAGAAACTCAGGCGACTTGATACTGTATTTACATAAGTATACAACTATTCTGTTTGTGTAATATACGGAATCTTCTTCCTCTGTTTCACAAAGTTTCACTGTTGTCCAGAAATGATCAAATAATTAAAAACACATTTATGATGTGTCCGTGTGGCCATTTCAGAATAAGGATGGTTATTAAACCAAAATCAAGGCTCAGAGACAAAACCACAGCATCCCACCATCACCCAACAGGCAGGGAGCCTGTTGCAGACACTCGACAACATAAACCATCCACAGCCACTTACCACTTTTGGACAGAGCAGGAGTTTCCCGTGAGGTGTATCCCACTACGCCGACCTTTTCATTACCAACAGGAAGGATCTTATAAGGTTGATAAGAGTTTCCAAATGTTGGAGCCAGAGTGTTGTCTGGTTTGATGTTCGCGCTGAGAACAGGACACTTGATTTCCTCCATGAAGGGTTTCATGAGTCCCTCCACGCCGTTGTCAAACTCATGATTTCCAAGAGCCTAAGAAAAGTTAGAGACTGAATGACACATTCAGAGAACTGTTTTTGCCAAAAAGATAATTTACAGCAAAATAACAAGGATTCATTTAGTTCCTCTACATTCTCTTGTCTATGAGCCACGACAAATACTTTTCCCATGACAGGGTGTTTCATGTTGAGAGCCGAATACTGTACCATCAATACTTCCACCTATGGTGATAGACTTAGAAATTTGAATAATCCTGACACCCAGTGATGCTTGATTCACATGGTTCTACTTTGCTCAACACATGACTCTATGGGATTTGATGTGTACTTCACACTTACAGTCCTGTTTGATACTTCAGATATCAGACTACTTTGCTCTTTCCTGACGCCTGTTTACATAAACAGAACATTTGTTCTTGTGTTATAAGAGCATTTGTAAAAATCCTAAAGTTGCTGTTTGATGAAAACTGGACTTAAATTCTTGAAGATGTTTCTTCCTGCAGGAGTATTTAACAAGTGTTCACAGCTGTTAAACCTGCTGAGGAGCGATGCTAAGACTGTACTGTTGGTGGCGTCCGTCTGTTAAACCATGATTGTTCATGTTTACACAGATGTCTCAGATCAGGATGTCACATGTTCTCTGGTCAGAATGCAGACGCGTTAGAAAAACTGACCCTTGTCCTTCCACACGTGCACGGCAGCTCTCAACTAATCCAGACATTACCCACAGATGCTGTGTGTGAAAACACAAACGTCCAAATCAGTTGGACTGGACATGAAACAGACTTTGGTCAATGTCCAGAAGACGTCCTGTGTTGTTTGGTTCATAACTTCACTTTATGTGCACACTCGTAATAACAGCTCATAGTCGCATCAAGGTCTCTCAGAGGATTCATGTTTTCTACACAGTGGCAGGATTTATACCAATGACTGACTGTGGTAAAACTCCTCCTCCTCCATCCAAAGATTATAATGAGTCACTAAACACATTTTCTGGCTCACAGGGAGTGAATCCATTAAAGTCCCTTTGAGTTACTGCTGTTAAGCTGATTAGAGCTAACCGAGGCCTTTGGACCCCGAACCAATAAATCAACATGAGGCTTTCCCTCTTCTATAAACAGAGACCTCCTTCCTTTTCTCCATCTTTGGTTGATGTGTGTTCCCTTGAGTAAAATCCATCCATCTACAGTAATGACTTGTACCACGTGTTACAGGGTTTCTTACCATGGCATCATACTGTAGTTTGTTCATGAAATGCGCAGCCTCTCTCCCCTTGTAGTAGTTGAACCACACGGTCCCTTGGAACTGGTCTCCAGCGTCCAGAAGCAGCACATTGCGCTCGGATCTGCGGATCTTCTTGATCATCGTGGCTCTGCGGGCCACGCCGGCAAAACACGCGCTCATGTTGCCGCATTTCCCGGAGCGTGTGCTGGTCTCCTCCACCCGGGCGTGCACGTCGTTTGTGTGGAGGAGAACCAGGTCCCAGCCCACAGAGTTTGGCACAGTGAAGCCCAACAGAAGGAAGAGGCTGAGTCGCAACAGGGCGCTTCGCTCCGGGCGCACCGCTTCCATCGCTCCGCTGCGCGCAAGAATCCGGAGACAGCGGCTGGTACGCGGCTGGTACGCGGCTTCTTCTTACATGACCGACAGGACTCTTTTGAAAACGATTCTCTATGTGCTGGTACAGCTCCTCAGATACCCCCCTGAACTACATGCTGGGCAGGCTGAAGCGCAGCACTTATAGAACATATGAGAAGGCGGGCAGCAGGGAGGATTCCTCTCATGGTAACGCCTCCATTTCTCTGGGTCCCCTTTACATTCATTAACTACCTCTACACACTGGAATCTGGATTTGCCTCCACAGTGTAGTGGACACATGTTCTTCGTAAGGAAGCTGGAATAAAGCAGTTTACAGTTTAAAGAAAATCAAAGTTAACTGAACATAAGAGAAACACAACCTGGAGCACAGCTGCCAACCCTCCATCCACAGTCAGTAAAGGGGCGTTCACACCTTCACACTCCTCACTGCTGCACTGTACTACAGTGGCATGAACAGTACTGTGGATAATAAACGTGCCGTCTACACAGTCCAGGTCACAGACGGCGCCCACAAACACACTTATTCTATCATCCTGGACAAGATGCCACGGTTCAGAGGTTTTAACGGTGACAGGTTTACACTTGTTCATTTGGTTGAACATGTGAACAACACACATCAGCCCCATCAGGTTTTTCTGACTGTCTTCATGTTGAATCAGCTGATGTATCATCATTAAGTTTAAATGTGCTGAGTAACTGAGAAAAGAACGATGTGTCTGGACTAACGTGAGGACAGGCAGGTTTAATATGACAACAATATAACTTTTACTTACTGTAACTCCCACTACCAACGTCTCTCAGAACCCCAGGTACTGGAGAGAACAGGATGTAGAGGTTTTCACTTCAGCAGCATGAAGTGCCGGAGTGAAGAAAAGCATTTAACAGAAACTACTGTTTTCTGTGAGTGATGTTTGTATCATACAGTTTCTGTTACAGACTCCCACACACAGCAAACCACATGCAGCCAAACCCAAGTGCACATCAGCAAGTAAACACAGTGCAGAGCACCGTGTGGTTTCAGTTCAGGTTTTAAAAAGCAGGTTTAGGGCGGTATACTGTAACTATAGTGGTGTTCATTACGCCTGCACACAGTCACGTCAAGTCCGGTTTATTTATATAGACCAAAGATTACACGTTTGTCCCAAAGAGCCAATGAGAGCACAGATACAAGCTACAGCAAAACATGGTCATTTCATTCATTTAAAACTACACTAGTACATCAGCACAGTGAAGTGTGCAAAAGAAAGTGTCTGAATACTTCCTGGAGTCGGTGTAGCTGACACCTTCAATGTCGACAAAGGTTTGTAGCTGAGCCCTGAAGCTTCAGAAGCTTCTGGAGTGAAGCTTTATGGACAGATGAAACAGAAATTGAGTCGTTTGACCACAATGACCAGAGGTATGTTTGGAGGGGTAAAGGTGAAACATTTAGAAGACTACACCTACAGCTGGTAGCTTCATGCCCCGAGGCTGTTTTCTGCCGGTGCCGTTCATAAAATGGCTGGAACAATAAAGGAGGAGGACTATCACAATTCATCAGCATAACCTCCAACCATCAGCTAGAAATCCGTTTATGGTGTAAGTAATGCAGGAAACCGTGAGGACAAAATATTTGTAACTGTTATACAAATGTACAAAAAATGTCCACATTAAATCTTCCTCCACATGTTTCTCCACCTCTCCTCTAAGACTCTTATTGTCTATCACAGCGCCTACAGACCTCACCGGTTCATCAGCCTCAGGGAGGATTTAGCAATATTTGGCAGCTGGCTTGATCCTGATCCCCTCCCTGCTCCTTCTTATTAAAATGGGACTCACGTGAGTTTTGCAGGAGGTCTTGTCTCACTAGAGGGCAGCAGAGTCCATGAAAGGATGAGCTGATGTCTCACAGTCGACTGATTCTGACAAGTCCAGGACAACAGCAGCTCAAATACGGGACACTGCATATTAATCAATACTGATGTCGGCGCCATTTCTTTTTCCATTTTTCCTTTAATTAGAATCTCTTCTGTTTGTTTATCCTAGATATTTGCTTAATTGAGATCGGATGTATTTAGTGTTTCTCTTAGTTATTTCTGTTTGTCAGTAGTTTACTTTGACTATATGGATTTATTTATGGACTAACTGGGTATAAGCAGGTAAAGAAGCAGCTTACGGGAGAGAGCCAACAGGAGCCATGACTGACTGACTGTTTGCTTTTGAACTAAAAAAAATTACTCAGCAGCTAATGTACACCTGTAGTCGAGCACATAAACTGTATTGAAGTCACTATCGCAACCGTAGATAGTATGAAGAACAACAACCTTTGTTAGCATGTCTGTGCTTTAGTTGATCCCTGAGGTGAAATTTGCCTTTGAACTGACCTCGTCCTCCACAGAGGCCGGAGGTCAAAACCACTGAAGCGAGAGGGGATTAATAATCAATGCATTCATTAACAGAGACAATCATTACGACCCAGAGCTTCGTTTACCGCCTGATTCATTAGGGTGACTTATTCCAATCAAGTCTGACACAATTATCCAATTAGAATAACAGAGCAGGAGGAGATGGATGACTGCCCAGGGATCAGTAAATTAAAGTGTGACATGACTCTTGTGGGTTCAAGGTTCCTGTTTGGTACAGTGTATAGAAATGTCATTAGTTTTGCATTTGATGATTGGTGTCTGTATTAAATTACCTGACAATCCAGACAATAGCTGTTACCATATCATTTTACAGTTTTCTACAGTTTGGTGTAATGAGTGGAACTAAATGTGAAGCGTAAACATCCTTTTTGATTTATTTCTCTAAATCCAGTCACACAGCCCAGATTCCCCTCCATCCTCCAGCAGCTGTTTCAAACACTATTTACATAAAATCACAATTATTCATAATCCACCTACTCTGATTGGCTGGAGGTGAATGAGGGGGCCACGAATATGATGTCACACATTTACCTCTAATGGCTGCAGCTGGAGGTGAATGTATAGACGGATAAGACTCAGAATCTCCACAGTGAGTCTGATCCTGGCAAACCTGCTGCTGCCCAGTTCAGCAGAGACTCCAGGATGTTTCAGAACCACAGTGATCACCAATTGAAAACTTGTAATCACTCTTACATTTATCTCGTTTTACACTATACAAGCCTATTAATATTTACATAATGAATATATATTTGGTTATATGGCCACACATCTAACGTTTCATTCATAAATGACCATGCACTGAACAGAAGAGAAGCCAGAGAGGCTGTTACATGTATTAATGGTCTCAGCAGGTCGGGCATCGTATTCATCACCTGCCTGCAGCTGGCAGGCAAAACAGTTCATCTGTCGGAGAGAAGGTTTAGCAACACTCCCCTCGCGGCTTCTGTTGATTTCCCACCAGATTCTATTTAAATAAGAAACATTTTTACAGTAGAGGGCAGTAGAGTGCAGGAAATGAGTGTGTGTGTCAGCGTTTTAGCAAAGCTACACAATAACATGTTAGGACAAAGTAACACAACCGGGGGTTTTTGTCCGTATGTTAAATGTCTGTACACGTTTGACATGATAAAGGAAAAGGTGTAGCATCTGGAGGGACGTTACTTTGGATATTTTTGACAGACGCTGTGGGAAAATAAAATGAAGGTATGACGGGTTTGAAGAGCAGCAGAGTGACACAGCCTTTTCTCTGCCTTTCTTATTCCTGCTGATGGATAACAACAGCTCTCCAGAGAGCGGACGAGTGTGTCTGGAGAATGACACTAGCAGATAAAACTCTTTCTCCATGCATTTACCCTGTTCATCCTGCATTAACGCTGCACATTAGAGCAACAGAGTCACTGAATGGTTTATACAGTGGGGTTCACATAGGGTGAAGCCTTGTGTCCGTTTGTGCTCGACTCATACATCTGAGTAAAAGAAAAGTGAATCTGTGCATTTTCCAGGAAGTACGCAGTTAAATCAGGTGCTTCTGAGGTCAAGCACAGCACATTGTATTGGAACAAAAAGCTTGGAGAACACCTATTGATTTGCAACCTTTAACAGCCCTAACAGAGAGATGAATGCTGCAACACAAGTGTGTCTTCATGGACAAAAACACAAGGTAAGAGCATGCCAGTATATAGTCAGAGAAAGTTAAAATACGTTTTGTCCAAGTGACACAGCCTCATGTTCTACTGTAGAGTCAAACCAGAATTAAAAGAAAACCTATACTGTATCTTATTTTATACTGTGTGCCAGAAAATAAAGTGCAAAGAGTGAAAAGTACTGCAGCTAAAAGGCACAATTAACTAGAGGAAGTGTGTGACATTAAAGCCAAAAGGCTCAAATGTGTGATAAGTATGAATCCAATGTGCTGCTTTGTATCCTGGGGAACAGAAAAAATATCACCCTCCTCCTCCTGTGGATGTAGTTAGAGTCAACTCATCTATCCACAAAGAGGAGTGATGGAAATGAGGGTTCATCGTCATCAGCATGTTAAATCAGAAAATCAAATAGTGAACATTATGAAAATCTTATGTCGTAAAGATGACAAACAGCAGGACATTAATCAAGAACCATCTAAAACGTTCTCTGCTCATACAATCCAAGAAGAAGACAGCTTTTCTCAGTTACTTGTAATTAAAAACTGTTTTTTTGTTGTTATTGTTTTTAGGACAAACTAAGTAACTGAAATGACTAAGTTGTACATAATCATTTTGTCGGACAGCTAAAGCATGAAATTCAAAACAAATGTTTGCATACAGCAACTGTTTTTCAAATAACTGACTTAAACACGATTAGTGAACAAACTTACGAGCACAGAGTCTCTGCATGTCGTGACTGTTAATATTTATAAAGTCACAGAGCTTATTTAAAAGACACAAAGACCTAAAAACAAGGAGCTAACAATGATCACTAACACAAAACAAATGACAATAATGTGACACAAACCGACCTCTCAAAAAAAGCAGCAGAGATGCAAAACATCTACTGCACAAAGAACAAAAAAGACACGATGAAAACAAGGAGACAACAATAAGACCCCACAATGAAAACACTTCTTCAAAGAGACAGTTACATGCTTCTACCATCAAATCGAGTTGTACTTTACCTGCATGTCTGTCCAGACTGATTCTAATCAGTTCATCTGTGAGTCCAGGTCAAATTTAAAGGAAGACTCTCAAGGCTGAGGTATAACATTAACAAAAATGAGACAGACGCACATGACGGATGTGAGGTCACAGTTACCTCGACCTAAAATCGGGTTCAACGATCACAATCTCCCAGACAGCAGGATTCCCTGAAACGGGATACGGCAAGGAAGGACGCTTCAGCTGGAAGGATGGATAGGATTAGATAGTGTCTTTAGCTTCACTCTGGACTTTGTTTTGTGTTTTCTGAGTTGTGTCTTTGGAGTCATCTAAGCTAGATGCCCACATCTAGAGAGAGAAGCCAAGGAACCTGTTTATGGGACAGTTTGCTCTAGCTCCAACAAGTAATTTCTGTTTCTATTAGAAGTGCTGTTGTTATGACAATGAACTCTACATGGTCTGCTTCACTGGAGGTCTACATCAAGCACCAGAAACATTTTGTAAACAAATGTCTCAGTCTTCTGAAAACACCACACATTGCAAGACCTTAGTCCTCTCCAAAACCCCCAGGCTCCCCACCTGCTGGCAGTCTGCCGCCTACACATTGTGATTTACGTCATGATACCCTCTCCGGCTTCAGTGCACGTCAGCTGCTAGCGACAAGCCTCCCACAGTGAACACACAGGCAAAGAGGTCTGATGATGAGTTGCGATCGATCTGAAACAAAATGTGTCAAAACTTCAGCTTCAATTCAATCCGTCATGCAATCCCCACCGAAAGTCCTTTGAAATGGTTGAAAAATACGTCACAGATACACTTAGAAGAAAACCTGTGAGACATAAGGAAACACTAGGAGGGGTTTTACTCCTTTAAACAAGGTGTCATAGATGATGGAGTGTGTGTGGTCCTTCTCAAAGCTGATGCGCTGATTGTTTCTGAATCAATACACTTCAGAAGAGACAAAGACGAACAGTGTTGTTGCAGAAAACAAGATTTAAACAGTGTCTAATTTTGCAGATCACAGAGAAAGAAGAGGAAATAAATCTGAGGAAAAGATGTGCAAACAACAGGCTTTTGATGCATAAATCAGAAGGATTTAATGGGAGCGCTGAGGGGACACAAAGTGCAACAACTGACATAGTAAAACAGACTGAGATCAAACTAACAACAGAACAAACTTCATAGCCTTTGTTTTCTTAGCCTGCTGTGATATTCCACTTTCTGGTACCTGCAGGCATTTTTAAATTCTTGATTTTCAGCAAAATAAAAAAAGCATTTATGACTTCATTCCTCACTTTCCACTTCTCATGTCAGCAATAGAGCAAAAGCCATCATGAAAACATGTCCAGGGGTTTAGATATAGGGAGAGGAGCTCTGTCATCCTAGGGGAGCTTTAAGTAGAGCCACTGCTCCTTTGCCTCGATAGGAGCAAGTGGAGAGGGTTTGGGTGTCTCATTAGGATCCTCCTGTATGCCTTCTGTTGGAGTTTTTCTAGATACATCCAACTGGCAAGAGACCCCAGAGTACCGGAACATGCCGAAACATATATGCTGCATATTTAATTTGGTCTGGGAATGCCTCAGGTCTATCTTGCTAAACCTGCAGCCAGCACAACCCAATTCCAGGTAAACTGCAGCAAATAAATTAATGAAATGGAAGGGGTAACTGACTTTAACTTGCTGTGAAGTGCTGCTTGTGCCCTCTGTTTTTTTCTGGTCTATGTGTTACCATTGCTGTTTGCCTATATACATTTTCACTGATAAACATCTGTGGATTGTAAATACGACGAGTACAAGTGATTGAAAGTGTGTATGATGTTTTGGTTCTTTCAGAGACATCAAGCTTTAAAATGCGTGTCCCCAGGTCAGGTGCTTGTATGGTTTGTTGGCAGAACGAACGAGCTGTTGTATAAGAGTCACTTCAAACATCGAGCAAATGTCTTGAGTGAACATTTTGCCGAGGAGGAGGAAATAGAGAGAACATTATTCACTCATTTCCAGTCCCATATTTCCCCCAGATGGTCTGGTAGTCTGAACCAGTGATTTGCTTGTCGCACGCCTACTTTTCTAACCTTGAGGCTGGGCTGCAAATGACAGCAGAACATTACAGCAGAAGGGTGAGTATAAGAGCTTCTTTCTCTCTGTGCAGAGCAGAAAAAGAGAACTGTAGATCTGACAGAATGATGCTAGAGATGAAAACATAAAGTCGGCCATACAGTCGTCCAAATTCAACATTAAGCATCTTTGCAAAAATTCTTCATAGACGTTCATGCAAATGTCGTACAATAGTTTGTTAATTTTTCCCTTCAGTCAAGACAACAAAAGTCAGATGGTTAACTTTGTGTGAAGTGGTTCTGAGATGGCTTGATAAGAGCAGCAGCTTTGTGCTTATGAAAGGAAATATAACCCAGCATGCTCTGAGACCCAGGGGTACTTCAACCATGACATGATTAATAACCCTGCACTTAAAATAGGCTTAAAAAAATTATAGGAGATGGATGGGTGAAGTGCAGTTTCTGAATCACAATCACTTTAATTACAGACTACAAAGAACATTGAAGGATTTGTGTTGGTGGGATCGGTGATGAGAGAAAGCAACAAAGGGAAATCACTGCGGAGAGTCGGGTTTTGTTGAACCATGGGCTCACTGGGGAAAAGTAACTCAGAGATAAGACATATAAATGTATACAAAAATTGTATACAAAAATTTCCCCCTATCAATCTATCACGGTTCCCTCCCTGCAGAGTCATGCTTGATGTTGATGCCGCTGCCGTTAAAGTAACTTCCATCTGTGCAGATGCCTCACACTTTAGAGGGAGAAGTATTATTTTGCACTTGTTTGATCTCAAACTTCGTCTGACTGGAACTGAAAGTCTGTTGTTAAGGCAACAGAAAATTTACAACCAATGAAGTACGGAAAAACTGGCCCAAACAAGTTCAAATGATACTTTTCAATGGAAAAGCTAAATGTCAAACACGACACTTGTGTGACCTACAAAAGGGCATGAAATTCTGACTGAGAAGGCAGCACGTTGGTTGCACATCTCACCATGAGACAACTGTATTTTTAGACCTGAGCCACAGGCTGCAAAAGCTAACATAGTCAATAATTCAGTGAAGCTTTAATTTGATCCTGTTCTGAAATTTCACACAAATTGTGGTCAGGTCCATCTAGTTTGCTTTTATTTGTCTTAAGATGAGTCTATAATTTGATCCAGTCCACGTGTGGCAAACTTGGTAGAACGGACAATTTACACTAAATGTCAGGACATAAACTGAGACGTGAAGTCCAAAGTACTCACACTCTAAAGACCTGTGCATGGCATGGGAAAAAACATTTCTAAGTCCCAGGAGTTACCAGGACTCTTGTTAGAGTTGACTCTCAAAGCCAAACTGGACAAGAAGGACCTCGGTCAAGGAGGTGACCAAGAACCAAACCACTCTAGCAGAGCTTCAGAGGTCCTCTGCAGAGACGCTAAAACAAGGCAGACAATCCACCATCTCAGCAGCAATCTGCCGATAAGGCCTTTACGGTACAGTGGTTAGACAGACGCCACGCTGAGTAACTGGCAGGTGACAGCCTGCTCGAAGTCAGACAAACAGCTTTCTCTCGTCTGAGGAGACAGAAAAATGTCTG
Organism: Ctenopoma multispine; assembly: GCA_034779795.1. Classification (NCBI taxonomy): domain Eukaryota; kingdom Metazoa; phylum Chordata; class Actinopteri; order Anabantiformes; family Anabantidae; genus Ctenopoma; species Ctenopoma multispine. Next base: position 18,110,968 of record JAUYWH010000016.1, on the reverse strand, counting down.
TCTTTGGCCAAAACTCTAAGTATTATGTGTGGTGAACATCAGGCACCTCGGGGAAGCATAGAGGGGTAACATCATAGCAGGGATTTGCCCCCCACCAAGTCTAAGGGAAAACTAGAATGTCTTATTTTACAGAAGGGACAGCGAAGATGATACCTGTTTAGTGCAATGAAAATAAACGAAAAGAATTAGATTAGATGTTGGCCCAAATGATAATACCAGATGTAAAAGACACACAATAAAGAATGAATAAGCCTGTGCAGCCTCACTATGCAGTTGGCTGAGGAGTCCGTGCAACTTAACAGTTCTGTTCCAAACGATTTGTCTGTAACTTTACATATAAATGACTTAAATGTGACAATCCAAGGTAAAGTTTTAGAAAACACATCTGAACCCTGCCTTTAACCTGACAGTGACACAAAGCAGCACAGGCAGAAACATCTTCAGTGAAATCATCAAAACGGTTCTAACTGTGGCAGAAAAACACCTCATTACTCACTGTTGTCCATCTGACAGGGAACTTTTATACTCACTAATATATTGTTGTTGTTGTTCGCTAATCAGGGAAATAAAATTAAAACCCTGTTCTGTCATTACCTATAACTGCAGAGTCTCTCTGTGTCCCTTATTCTGGTTTAGAAACAAATCTGCTATCTTTGCAATTTGTAAACTAAATTACCTACAATATTCAGTCACGCAAAGAGGTGATCTGTTTATCTTCGTCCCAGGTGAATCCACAGCTCAATAATTCTATAGTATTGTGGTATTATTCCTCACTGCAAGATTTATTTGATCCTTTTTTCTGGCTCAAGAACTATAAAGACTGCAGTTGAGAGCATTGCACTGATGGAAGCTTAGATTGCATTTTGAGTGCAAATTAAATAGCATTTTGGCTCATCTAGCTATCGACTGGTTGTTGTCAATAATCCGCACCAGGGAGGTAAAGCGCATGTTTAGTTGGAACTATATCTGGAGATACATTTCAGTGCTGTACATTTAATGAACCAGTTTGTCTTCTGCACAGACATTTATATTCCAGATTGTTTAGTCCAGTGTCAACAGGTCTGAGATCAGATAAAGAGGAAAAACACGCAGCATTTTTATCATCTGCATCCATCTGCATGGTGGAGGACAGTTCGTTTGATGCTGCCGAGATCTGAGTGTAACACATATCTGCTATCAGACAATGTGTTTATCAGGTTGCCTAGCAACATCTCTGCGGGGGAGGCTCCAACAACAGGCCTCAAATAAAAATACTTTTTCTTAATTAAAAAAAAAAAAAGTCTATTCAAGCTCTGAACATCTTCGACATGTAAAAAGTGGCTCAGTGGTTATTCCACTGCAGGTGGGATTATAAGTCACATATGCTCGTGAGAAAGTTTTTTAAGTGAACAGGTACAGATCTGATGCTTGTGTGTTTGTGAGGAGACACACGCTTCCTACATAAAAATCTCATCCCAACAGTGAAATATGTGGGAGGGAGCCTCATGGTTTGGAGCGTTTCTGCCTCTCTGGATCTGGTTTATCAAGGTATCCTACAGGATAATGTCAGAGTGCCCATCTGTAAGCATATGTCTGAGCTGGAGCAGTTCTGTGAGGAAGAATGATCTGAAATTCCTCTTGGAGATTGTCTGGATTAGCAATTCATTATTCTATGTTGTTTGTGTTAATCCAAAGTGTTTCCTGCACACAAAATGACAACAGCAGATAAAGTAATGACCTCAGTAAATCATCTGAGTGTTGCTGAGAGGTTTGTATCTCCTGTGTTACTTTCCTGAAACATATTCTGTTTAGCTTTGAGACTGTGAACTAAAAACAGCAGGTGCAAAAAAGAAAAGGTTAGAAACCCCTGACATTACGGGGTTTTAATTGATCTGCATCCAAAACAAAAACAAATCAGAACACGGCTACAGAGACATGTTATATGGAAGACTACAAGGTGCACCATTAGATACGCCCCCCAAAAGTAACCAGCTGTTCCTTGGCTCATGTCCTAAATTTCAGAATCAAATATAATCAATTCTCATTTCCTGCTAGAGGAAAATGGGATTTCTGGGTTGTGTGCGTCATTATTCAAGGTGAGAACTCTTCGTTCTTTCCAAGTCTGAAACTTTTGATCCCTTTACTCTCTGCCGAGATAAGTAAAGAGACATTGACACTTATTGCTCAAACACCCAATCACACAGAGAGACACGGCTGATTGAACAGTCTCAGAGATGCACAAAGCTTCAGGAAATGCCTTTGTTGATGACTTAAATCCCATCCAGACACTGAGTAGACTGTTAATTCCTCTTACTAGAAATTTAAAACACATGCCACTGTTTTCCAACTATCCATGAGTATTCTCGAAAACTTTTCTCTGACATTTCTTTAGGAGGAATCTATGCAGAAAGCTAATTAGCTCCCTGGCTACCCCTCACTAGCTCAACAATGACTCAGAAACATATTGTACGGTGCGCTGTAAGGCTCACAGAGCTGTGCAGCCATCTGACTGCTGGGTTTAAGGTGTAATTAGGAGCCAAACACGCACAGACACCCACTGAGTGTCACATTAACAATATGTGACGCTATGAGCAGGAAGCAAATGTAGAATTCAATTAAAAATAAAGTTTTACGAACCCTGCATGCAAAAACAGAGGAGTTTGTGTGTTCGGATCCACATTTTTCACCTTGTGTAAAACTGTAACTAACAGCCACATTTATTATCGTTTAATCTGCCAAAAGTAACAAACAGTCATAATAAATCTTTGATGAAACCAACAGTCTAAAATCAAGACAAGTCATTTATAGACCTACTGTACTCTCAGGCTCTGGGAACCAATGACATTTTCACTATTTTCTCTTACATACTACACATTACACTTCAATCGAACTCAAGAAATTCATAAGTTGAAGTTTTGAAGACAGACGTACATTTAAATTCACTGCCTCACACTGTCATTCATGAGATCACAAAAACTACCATGAAATGTGAAGTAAGTTGACAAAGAAGAAAAAAAAAAAAAGAGGATTGGAAATCAGATTAGAAGTCTAGATCTATAGAGTAAGATCTGAACATGTATGGGATAAGATGACATTAAATGAAATGAAAGAAATTCACTTGTTACAGAAACATAAAACAGTAAAACAATAAACTTTTACTTCACTAGTGAAGGAAAAAATGGTCGGCTGTGTTGTCTCCAGAGGAAGACTCGTAACACCTGTAACCTCTCCGATCTGAGGTCAGGATGAAGCAACAGCTCTCTCTACATCCACTTCCCCCCCACTGCACCTCTCAACAACACATCACATTTTAATGATTTTCTCCACTGTTTAAAGCCCAACGTGAACTTCAAAAGACGGTTTCTTTGTTCTCTCACAGCTGCGTCACAGTCCGCTGTGGGGCAGGAGATGACCTGTGGAGGAGGCCAGAGATTTAGCCCAGATTTCACAGTTCAGACGCTCATGAGAAGAGTCGGAGCTGCCCTAGCGACCGGCTGCAGACGCTGCCTGCTCAGCCGGGACACCTCCAGAATACTAAGAGGCCTCTTCACTGAGTCAAGAGGCTGAAAGTGGCTGGGAATGTGTTCTACACATCTTATGGCACATATGGGGGAACATCATAAAACTTAATTAACCAGGAAACAAAGAGCTTTTAGCTTGAGCCAATATGTTTATGCAGATTTGTTTTTTTCTGCTTAATTTCTGAATATAACGCTGAGGTTTATTAGCATCTACAGGTGCAACCAAGGTTGGAATGTGCCGTATAAAATCTGACCATGGGCCAGACTTTGGACATGCCTGTTCTAGAGCTTCACACCATCAAACTGGTGAAGTAATGGTTATTAAAATAACATTAGTACTATTTGTTATTGTGCTAATTGGCTTTCAGTACTGCTAGTCATTCACAATGTTTTGAGACCAGGCTGAGCAGTTAAATAAAACACTGAATCAGTGAGGAGAACCAGCTTCACACCTCACATCATTTCATTAGTATCATCTCTAACTACAGAAGACAATGCAGCACAAGACAGTTCTTGTTCTCTAAACTAAAACATTTTAAACGTTGCATTGTCCCTGAACCTGAAAGACTCCTGAAAGTTAATTAACTTGAGTATTGAAGACATTTTACAGCCTCTGGTTTGGCCAACATAATTTAATTTATATTTAATTTAATGATCTGCAAACTCTAAAGAAGGCAAAGAAGACCAATCCAGTTTTTAAACCAGGCACAACAACTAAGAGTGAAGTGTACAACATGTAATAAAACACAGTCTAAGGGACGGTTTCCAATACACCTCAGCCTTTTCCACCGAGACCAACTTCCTGTCTGCTTCACCAGGTTCTGACAGCAGTGGAAGTCCGCCAGGAGAAGCCAGCGACTCAGCACAGATGTGATAGTCCTACCCTCATTAGAATAGACACCGAAGCTCGACGCTCTGATTGACTTCAATTTCCTGGCTGCTGACTGTACACAGGTCTTCTCTCTCAGCACCAGCTCAGTGGGTATTTGTGTCAATCAGTCCTCAGTGAGATCCTCGCTGCCATGCCGATGACAGGCTGTCCGGACCAGTAGGCTGTAACAGGCTCAATAAGGGCCTGTGGTACACTCCAGTCCAGATGGATGCACTACAGGTAAACAAGATGCTGTCAATAATGTCCAAGAAACACGACATTACAGTAAGTGTTACACTAAAAAGATTTATTGGCTCTGAACTTTGTGGAGGAAGTTTGTGTTTGACCTTCAGCAAAGGTAACATTATCGACCCTGAAGCTGGGAAAAGACAGGCCACACACAACAGTTGTTTTCCATTAATATAAACTCCTGACTCATAAAGGAGGTAGAGTCTGGGATTATTTACATTATTCAATAATCTGCCAAACGTTTTCTCAGTTAATCTGTTATTTAGTTTATAATATCTAGGGAAACAGTGGCTGAATTTCAAACACATTTTTCCAAAGATCATGCCTTAAATACCACATAATTCAAGATTCAAAACTTTATTAATCCCAGTGGGACAGTGTTTGTGCTACAGCTGTAGTGTGAGGAATTCAGGGACAGTACGAGTTGAGAATAAATAAGTGAATACGTTGAGCTCAGATTGACTGGTAACAACATTACATATATTACTTTGCAGGTTGTGGTGGAAAGATAAACTAATACTAACAATCAACAGAAAGCCACTGAACTCTCTTTACACACCAGAAAAAAAAAGGTTGACTGGATGACAAAGAGCTAAGCAGGAAAACAACATGGTTGAAAGAAAATGGCCATCCGGCTGAAGAGTTCAGAGCAAGTGACTGAGTTCCTTCCAGTTACTGTGTGGATGCAAAACAAAATACACAACTCAGATTGACATTATTCATCTAATTATGTGTTAAATTCCTTACAACAGGATTTTCCCTGCTCTCTTCCAGATAAAGTAAATCTTAATTTAGATAATTTTTTCAAATTACGAGCAAATCAATGAGTATGATTAAAAAAAAAGATGCTTTGGGAAGCTTCTCATCCAAGTCTGTAATTAAAAGCTGAGTTTTTCCAAAGGGAAATACTACAAAGGCTTGTTTTTGCATGGACCTCACACAAAAAGTGCACAGAAGCACACACACGGACACAGAGACAAAAACACAGCAGACACTGAAACTGGTAGTTGCCTTGGAGATGAAGAGACTCTTTCTGTCTCTCGTCTCTGCAGTTTGGGCTGAAAAGGACACGTAACATTTAGACTGATGAAACTGTTTCACCAAGTTACAGACAAAATAAGATATGTACTGCTGACAACTTTCAAAAACATATATAGTGAGGTTTTTTAGTCAGCACAGTGTAAATTCTGGGATAAAATGGTAGGTCAGAAATATGAAGATATATTTTTTTATCATTTGTTAACACAAAAGTATAAGAAACAGTTTGATATCATTTATCCACTAAGATTTAAACTATAACACAAAGCGAATAGATTAATCTAATCATGAAATTAAGACAAAGTGGGCGGACTTTTTGTGTGAAAATGCCAGAACAACAACTTACTCTGGCCACATTTTGTTTTCTGCATGTTTTCTTGAAAGGTAAAATAGTCCTTAACCTGCAGAGTAGAAGCCTTGACCACTGGGCCCCTGTAACGCACAAAAAGCCCAATTCCAAAGAGGAAATAAGCATTTGTCACCCGTGATCAACTGCCATTTAGCACTAACGGTCTGCACGCATGACTCTCTGCATAGATTCCTGGCTTTCAATTTTCTGTGCTTGGAGAAAGCTCCAGCCTGGCAGATATTTTCCCCTTTGGATGCAGAGATACGACTGACTTTTCTATCCCTCATTAGGCATGTTATACACTTGAAACAGCCCTGCCTTAATGAGGTACTGCATGCATAAAGACCACCACCTTGGAGCCAAGAGAGCACACATTATGCTTCAAATGCTCTAGAGAGTCTATCATGGTTTTCTTCGAACTCAGGAGATACGTGCCATAAAAAAAATCTGCAGCTGATAATTTATAGTTAAAACTTCTCTTGGTGGGAGATGAAGGTAGAAATACTTTCATTTAAAAGTGTAATAAGTAGGGTTGAGGAACAGGATGGACTATATATTAATTAGAATAATCTCAACCAACTAATGACTTGGTCATGAGAATTAACTTACTCTGAGCCCAGTTTGTCTAGTTTTCGCTTTTCTGGTTATTTGTTGACACTAATTGTCTCCATATGAAGGAAACTCAAAAGAGAAGAAGCAGAAGAATTTCTTCACATTTTAGTTTCTGTTAATGCAGTTGTACAAATTAAAAATAAAACGTAGCTGTAACGTAAATAAAAACATAAAGGTTAACTACAAGGAGGAGTCAGTATCATGTTAACTATAACTGAACAACATGAAGTCCAGTTACTGTAAAAACAGTGTTGGTGTGTGCAGTTAATCCTGACGTTACATTCTATGTATGACCAAATTCACAGGGTAGGTGCAAAGCAACGCAAATTTATATTCAACAATTCAAAAAGGTAGATATTTCTTCACTGTATGGAGGCATAACCCAAAAAGGTTGAAAACATAAGCTCATTTTACACATCACAGTAGACAGTACATAACTTCCATCCACTGGATTTTAAAAACAATCTGAACATATCTGCCAGCTCAGATTATAAAACTACTAAATAATGAAGGACCTTGAAGAGGAGTGAAAAAAACATTGTGTGATAACTGTGATAATTCTCAGAGTCTTAGTAGGTGCTAACACAATGTAAATCAGGTCAGGGGTTGCATAATAGCCCCAAAGAAAGTAATTAATTATTTTTGGTTACAGGTTCAGTTCCCACTGAGAACTGTGAAGTTCTGAATAAACTTTTCCACTGAAATTGGCTTGTGATCAATTAATAATTTGTTTATCGTGAAGCTGGCCTGACTGCTTTCACCCTGATGATTTGCTGCTCTAAAAATCACTGACAGATTCGAAATAACTCCCATGTTGCTATGGTTTAAGAAGTGAGACTAGATTCACATGAGAAAAAAAAAACTGTACCTCTGCATCAACGCATAAAACAGATGTTGGTGTGCTGACCTGAAGGTTAGTTAGAGAAGACTGATGGGAAAGCTGAGAAACAGTCCTCATGACTGTAAGGCAATGGATAGACAGCTAAACAATGAATAGGAAGCTTTAAAATCATTCCAGAATAATCCTGGTGGACAATGTTGATTTCACTCACATCAAGTCATAAGAGATTTTGTTTCTTCTGACCCCAGGTGTCGACTAATCTTCATTGATCTGTTTTATTACTCTAACTCTTAGTAACATTAAACATCAATGACATCGACTGACGTTAAGTCAATGAAATAAAAACTTAGAGTTCTGAGATTAATTGTCTATATTACAAGATAAAAGATAAGTCTATGAGGGTAAAGTCAATAATGTCACAAAAGGTTCAAACGTTTAGGATTACAAAGTTTAAAAAAAGTTATTAATAAGTCAGATTTATTATTTGTATCCTTTAAGTAAACTACAAAATCTGATCAAGCATTAGATGTTCACTTTTATACTTGAATTGTTTTGATACTCAGAAACACGTTTTAAGTGAATTCTGAAATATCCTTAAAAACCGTGCTGAGAAAATAAAAGTTACATTAGTATTGCAGCCGTGGACCAATATAAGGAGACCAGTAGTTTCTCATTTTAGCTGTTTAAGTACCTAAAGTGACTGTGTAAACTTTCATTTGATAAGGAAGATAAGGGCAAGATAAGGGAAAGCAAAACCTTAAAACTGTTTCCCAGAGATCACGTCCCTCTGCAGCAGAACTTACAGGTGAAGTCTGGGGGCGGTGGGCTGAGTATGAGTTTGAATGATGTGTGAATCAATACAGCCAAACATAGAAACCTCTGCCAGACATAAAAATATCTAAACTGTAATTAGTGTTTGTGCATTTCGTCATCCCTGATGAGATACCAGCAAAGGATTTGGGATGTAGTGCACATGTAGTGCATGCAGAGATCATAAATCAGTTAAGAATAGTCATTATTATTTATAAGATGCACTTATTGAATCTTAATAAGTGCAAACAATACTGGGGCCTTCAACAACAAACAGAAGAAAGGAAACAAGAGTAAAGTCACATTCTTACCATCCAACACTGCAAAATAACCATAATTATCACTGACTTGAGGGAAAGGAGCTGACATGGTGTAACATCTCTAAGGAAAAAAGATGGGATTAGAAAACAAACCTGAAATGATTTCCATGGTTCAGACAAACACTGACAGATAACATTTGTGGGCTAATGGGCTTTCACAGGGGGGTGTTGACCAATTTTCAGAGAAGCCTTATAAACGTCTCAATTAGCTGACAGCTTGTACACCACAAAGTGTCAAGTGTGACGGATTCAGCAATGAGCCTGAAAAGCCCAAAGATATGAAGTGAGCACAGATTTATCATAACTCAGGAGGTGATTTCCAAATTGCTGTGGAAAAAAGAAAACTTGTCTAGAAAGTGGCTGGGGGGTTTGGATGTGGATTTTTATCTATGTCTATCTAAGAGCTTTGGAGGCTACAGGCTTTTGGTGATGTTCTTCTAATAGGAGGAGCTCACTACAGGCTGCTGGAGGATCCAAAGTGATTGAGCAGAACACAAGAAAAAACAAACAAACAGAAGAAGACTTTGCCTCAGGTTGTACTTTTAATACCAACAACAAAACCTACATTTGCCAATTTGATTCCATACCGAAGTTAAAAAGTAGCGAGCCAAACCTGTTTTATTATTCTGGTAGGGCAACAACTATTTATTTTAATTTTAGAAAGGAATTCCTTCACAGCCTACATGGACAGAAGGAACCACTGTATTATATTATAATAATAATAATAATAATAACTGATGCTTTATTGATCCCTTTAGGGAAATTCGTTGTGGACAGGCTGCCCCTGTGAGGCGTCAAGGGTCAGGATATCGGCGTCTTGTCCAAGGACACCTCGACATGTAGCTTGCCGGGACTGGTAATCAAACTGCACACCCCCAGGTTTGAAGACGATTGCTCTTCCCATCGAGCTAACATGCCGCTTAATCATCATCAGCCGTGTACATTGACTTTTAGCCGATCTGATATATTGGTTGGCTTCCTACAACATTTCTATAGCTTTAAAGTCTTATAAAAAATTAAAATTTCTTCTGTTTTAAACATTATTCAGTGAATTTACTTTTCTGTTGAGCTTGGGTCTGTAATTAACGGGTGGATACCAAATTCTCCTATGTATGTACAGCTTAGAATTCACTGCTCAGTCATCCTGGTCCAGAGGCAGCAAAGCAGGCCCAGATCATGACACTGGCAGCACATATTTAACAGACATCCCTAAACTGGAATTGCAGTGTTTAAATGTTTGGATGCTTGATTCCTCATAAACTTTGTCTCATCTGTCCATGGAACCTTCTTCGAGTCGCCTTCTAGGTCATCCACGCGGCCTTTAGCAAAATGTAGTTCAGTAGCAATGCTGCTTATGTAAAGTAGCAGCTTCCTTTCTGCAACTCTGACATGAACACTATTGTTGTTCGATGTTTCCCTGACGGTGAACCCTGATATTCAACACTAGAAGAGAGGTTTGTGTCCTAGATGTTCCTTGTAAGCACCTTGTGATTACACACCTAACAGTGGTGTTGAATGTGCTCCATTTATACACGATCTGCCTGACAGTCGACCGGTGAAGTCCAAACTCATCAGCAATTCTTCAGAAACCCTTCTCTTCAGAAACCCTGTTCTTCTAAGGTTTGACATTTTAGTATTTTTAAACTGGTATTTAACTGGTAATTTGACCTGAGAAAGAAAAACAACATTGTTTTAGTGGAATTACACTGTTCCAGGGCATTAATGCAATTCCCCCAATCAAGATGATAAACTGCCATTAGAAAACATGTAGACTGCTTTCAGACTTTCAAAAGCTAATGAAAGTGGTTGACTCTGAATATAAAGCCCCAAGGTGAACATTTTTCAAAAACATGCAGAATGCAGCTTTACCCCCTTCACTGCCACTACTGACACGTCATCTGTCAGTCCAGCAGAGCCTCACAGGAGCTCACTGTATGCTGGATAAGTGGATAATGAATTTGTTGGTTAACACTCTATTCACTTTTGGATGGATCCATAGTGAAGTATTCAATATTTGAACATAAATATGGTTAGAAAATATATGGTAAACTCTCAGGGAGTATAGAAAAACAATGTTTAATGACAATGTCATTTCTAAATATCATAAAGTATTAGCCTCACAAATCCAACACATACTGTATGCGAGTTCAGTCGAGATGAATGACGTATCACACAGTCGATCATCTGCTGAAACTTCTGATTTTCATCACCCAAAAATGTCACAGGCAGCGGGTGAATGACTCAGTGTGATGACTACTGTGACTTTCATGGTACATGTCAGAGGACTGATTAGTGCTTGGATGTAGCTCACCCTCCACTGAGCGCGCTTTCACCTGAGTTGTCTTTAACGCTGTGATGATTTTTATTGATACTGTAACGATGATTGAATTCCCTTAATACTGGGATGATGGAACTGAGTTGGCTCAAGACAAACGCTCTTGGCTGTTGAGTCGTATGGAGCAGGTGGAGGGGGTTAAATGCCTTGCTCAAAAGCAATGGTACAGACTTGCAAAAGGGAATATCAGACAAAACCTTTTGTGGAAAAATGATGTGGATGGCAGGGATATGCACAGAAACTTTGAGTGGCTGCTGCCCAAACCTGAAAAAAAGGCCTACCCCGGATCGTAGACGACTGCCGACTACCCTACCAACTGCGCTACAGTCGCATTTTAATTATTCAATAAATGCTTATGTTACTGCCTTTACAGAAAAGCACACAACTTACACATGGGAAACAGCATGTGGAAATTCAAACTTAAAGCACATATGATCCCTTTTCATGGCTGTTAGTGCTACATCCTGAATTACATTACCACGCCATCTGTTGGAAACATTATTTTTGATGGTGGTCAGATGAAATCAGCAATCTGGAGATGTTGGGTTCTGACAGTTACCAGATTAAGCAAATAAATATAAAAAAAAGAGCTATAACAGCTACACTTGAATTGCAATATTACAAACATTAAGAGCAGGGTGGTGCTTTACTAGATTAAAAATCTAAAAATTAAATGCAAACATTTTTTTAGAAGCCAAGAGTCTCCCCAGCAGTTGTATATTTTAATTCTTTAAAAAAAAAGTGCAAAAAGAAATGCAATAAACATGTTGTTTAGACTTCTGCATTTCTCAACTAAACAAATGAGCTTTGGAGCGACTGCCAACCTCGTTTAGCGATTTCATGATCTCTGACCCCCTCAGGCTGAACAGTCCCACTTGCTGTCACGCAAACTCTTGTGCTGCTCTGCCAAGCAGCTGTTTTTGTTCTTAAAGTCTAATTTATGTCTATACGAGCATTGTTGTTGCTCTGTCAGCGGCCAGGGTCAATGCAGATCGTGTTAGGGAATACCAATAGCATGCAAATCCTTTTAATTATACATTGTTTATTGCATTTCCCTCAAGCTATTGTCCAGAGAGGACCAGTTGTACTCAATCCAATGTTTAGTGCTGTAGGTGGTTTAGACGGCACTGCCTGCTTCTTGTTGTAAAAACATAATTATAAAGGTTTTCTGCTCATATGTTTTTACTCAGATGGCTCATTAATGTTTTACGGGAGTTGTATGGTTGTTATAACCCAGAAAACATTTTAAATGTTAACACACTGAATACTCAGTCTGTAACGTTCTGTCCAGTTTGACCTAAACTGTGCAGAAACAGTTACCTGCTACAGTGGGGGGAGAAACCAACAGCAGCACACTTATTTTCTTTCTCCTCCAGCTATGATCAGAAGATGTGTTTAATACTAAGCTCATCCCGATTTATACACTTATTCATGTTTCTGTTCGTGTAGTGAAATTTATATGTATATTATGTAATATTTAAAAAAACTGAATGGAAATGTCATGAGTAATATTTTACAGGATGAACAGCAGCTGTGAGAGAGAATAAAAATCTGTAAGAAGTCTAATACACAGCCTTATTATAGACAAGTGGTAATAATATTTCAAGTTGTACCTCATTCCGACCTGAATGGTCAGAATTGCGTTAGAGGGAAAGTCTTGAGTCTGAAATTCTAAACTTATGTGTGAAAGGGGCTGATGGTTGAACAGAATATTTTAGCTGAAGCATCAGCACAACACAAGGCTGTATAGTGAGTCCACTTCTGTTTATCCTCTTTTTCAATTACTCTATAACAACGGTGAAGGAAAATTGTAAAGGTGTTCCGACAAAGAGTCACAGACCTTTTGTCGTACGCTGATGATATAGAAACACTGCAGACATAGTTGGAGAGTTACAACGGAAACAAGCTGAACAGCTGGAAATATTCAGCCGCCTTTATGGTATGAAAGTCAATCCGAGTAGAACTAAACTTTGTTTTTTTTTTACAAGAGAAGGCTGTATTAATAGGAGTGAAAAATTAATTCAGTGGTTAATTGCTATAAATATCTGGATAGATGGGTTATACCAAAACCTGGCGATATGTAACAAACTAAGGTAAAAAAAGGAGGATTTCCTAACTACGGTTTGTTTATAAGCATCAAATTAATTATCACCAAGCATAGTTTCTGTTTGACCATATGATTATTCAGTTCAGTAATAAGGTACACACACACACACACACACACAGACACACACAGACACACACACACACACACACACAGACAGACACACACAGACAGACACACACACACACACACACAGACAGACACACACACAGACACACACACACAGACAGACACACACACACACACACACAGACACACACACACACACACACACACACACACACGAGTTGTAATTGTGGACCTATGGTCCGCACGGTCAGAACCCCCTGAATAAGCTTGACGTTGACATTTTTAACCACATTTTCAGAAAACAGCCAAAAGAAAATGCAAATGAATGCACATTTTTATCCACTAACATTATGCAAATATTAAGCGCCGATTCATTCTGATACACAAACATCCGGTAGAAGTAATTTTCCACTTGGTGCCGCCACAGAAAAGGACACAACAAGATGGTAAACCTAAAAGAGGTCCAGTCCAACAGTGTAAACATGTACGTCATCACATCTGTTTCCATTACACTGTGATCGATTATATTTTATTGATACACAAACAACTGACCCTCAATCAGGTATAGGAGCATTTCAGATCATACTTTTCCTCATTCTGCAAACATCACAAGGTTTCACAGCACATTTACCAACAGAGGAGTGGGACTGTTTTCAGGTGTGAGCCTCAGAAGAACTCCCACTCAGCAAAAACGTCTCTGTGACAATAAAGCAGCCAGAGACAATGCATTCATCCCCTGCTGACTCAAGACTATGTACATTCCTGCTGACCTTAGTCACTGCAGGGGGAAAAGGCCGCTTCTCACCTGGAGCGCCCACATTAAGTTGCCAATACTTCAGATTAATATTTACAGCAGATGTTACCTACAGTGTCAAGCACACAGAACAGATTATTACATTTATTCTCTTTCACAATTAGTCACCAATACATCAGCTGCAGCTACACTATGACAAAATAAAGCTAAATCAATTATACTGTCCACCGTCACAGTCACCTGGTGGGAACTGGTGTACAGAGAGCAAACTGAAAAAACATGCAAACTCCACACAGAAAAGCCTGAAAACGTCTTTGTCGAGTATGAAAATGTATTGTTTTTCTGTATTTTCTGCATTAATCATTAATATCATAGCATGAATCTTTAATAACAAATAGTCATGAGTTGAAGCCTCAGTATATTTATGCCATTGTCATTCTAAGCAGTGATTCACATAATCTGAAAGCTAACAGCGTTTCTAGTGACAGCGCAACCACAGCAACATTGTTCACATGGCAGGTATGAGCTGAACGTCACTACTCATTTATTTTCCCTTTGTTGCATTCTGAGCAGAAAGCTCGGTTATTAACGAACACTGTGTATGAGGAAAAGCAACAAAGCTTCTTGCTGTGCATCCAAGACATTCTGCAGTCAAGCTACAAGTAATTTAAACCTGAAAGTCAGATTCAGTCTGGCAGGGATTTACCAGTGATTAACTAAGCTTTGCAGTAGGTCCCTGCTTCATATATTGTTTCAGTTGTCAAAAAAATGTGTGAGTCGGAGGATCTGGTATGCACAAAAGTAGAAAATTAAGTTCTAGGGGATCAGATTCAGCAATTATTGCTGAATTATGGAACAGAAAGCTATATAAAATGAAAAATATGAACTCTGCATTTAGACAGTAATTTATTTTATCTGCAGGCTGCAGTTTGACTGGAATAATAATATAATCCACTGGATATTAATATCAAGAAAAAAAGCAAAAAACAATGTGAAATACAGTCTCTTCAAAAATGATTGGAAAAGCAAAGCTACTGTATATAGTGGGGAAAACAATCAAGGACCATTCACAAACATTAAGAATAGTCAATATAACAATTTGGAACATTTAAAAAAAGAAGGAAACCACTGGTGCACTGAGCAACATAAACAGAACAGGTTGGCCAAAGAAAACAAGAACAGCCGATGACAGAAGCATTGAGAGACAAAAACTTTAACATCAGGGATATCACTGACAACATTCAGAGGAGGGGTGAAGGTCTCACAACGAGCAGAAATACAGAGGCCATACCACAAGATGCAAACCCCTCATGACCAGTAAGAATCTCAAAACCAGTTTGGAATAACAGAAAAGTAGAGAGATGAGAGTTCAACAACAATGTTTTATGGGCTGATGAGACCAAGATTAATCTCTACCAATGTGATGGAAGAAAGGATGATGCTGACTGACTGAAGTAGCAGCAGGATGAATTCAGAGGTGAACAGAAACACTGTCTGCTAATTTACAGAGAAAAGCATCAAAACTAACTGAGAGGAGCTTCTTCATGTAGCAAGACAGTTTTCCAATTTAATCTAATTTTTCATAGGACTTGACCAGAGTAAAACAATCGATCAGCAGTAGTCAATCAACAGGCCTTAACCCAATTGATCATGCATCGTAACCACTGAAGAGGAGAGTGACGTCCCCAAAAACAACAAGGAGTGAGTGAGTCAACACATCTTAAAGTCTCAATCCATTTATTGAGACTGAAATGTCAACCAGATCACACGAGACTTCAAAGAATTTAACTCTGCACTGGAAAGAAATGACCTCTGTGATTGCACTGAAAATAACAAAGCTATAAACTAGAATATAGACTTTAAACTATAAAATGAAATAGAATAGAGTCCATGAAATAAAACCCATGCTAAAAATAATGAAACCACTAGACTGAATGCAAAAATATTATCAAAATAAACCATTATTACCCTGCTAGTGGCAAGATAAGACGCTTTGTTAATACAGTTCCAGACAGTGAAATTACTTTAGCTTTTAGATGAAATGGTGAAATAAGAGAGAAAAACCTGTGCACAGAATGTTCGACAGAGCCGGAGGTTTATGAGCCAGAGCAAAATGCATTGTTCATCAAAGACCTTTTTGGTTTTAATATACACTTTTTCCCAAAATATTTTCTCGGGTGTTTGAGGGAAGCAAATAGGGAAACATGCATATTGAATTTAATGTGAGACACAAATGAAGCAGAAAACCATCTTAAGTTAAGTCTCCTAAATAACAGAACCTGATAAGAGTTTGCTTAAGTTTTTGAGATTCTCTGTAGCAGCTTGATACCAAAACAAGTGAAAGGCTTAATGATCAGATCAATAACTTAAATGAGACTGCCTTGATGACATTTGACTTAAATTAAAGTCCGTCCAGCATCCTTCAAGGCTCTGTGACAGTTTGGCACATGAGTTTTCTAAATGTCACTTAAACTACATTTAAACTGCTCTGCTCCGACTTTCTCCATGTAAGAGTCGTGTGTGTGGTCAGATGACTATTTTTAGTGGGATTTAGACATTCAGCTCATCACCAAGCATCAGTCATGTCTAAAATGTGTGTTGGTGATGACACACATGATGGTGATGCAGATAATTAGTCATTTGTCACACTGCACTGGAAACAGAGAGAGAGGAACTTAATTAGAAAGACTAATTACTTACTGAACCGGTGCACTAGCTGTTGGAATAATTTATTTACTGTAGGTTATTGCTGCTTATTAGTGCACTACTAATCAACTGGCTGAGCTGATGGATAACCAGATAATCTACTATGTCAGTGTAACCTTGGTAAAGGGTCTTACCACAAAGAACTGTATTGATTTGAGGTACTCGAGTCAATGTCTTTTGAGCCGGTAGCCAGAGCACTGAAGAACTTTTTCTTGAAAGCTACTACATACTAAGCACTAAACAAAGCCAGCGTGTCTTCCAGTACAAGTGTGAGATTAATAGGCAGATTTGGTGCAGTTTCAGCAGTAATGCAGGCGGAGAAGAGTGGGAAGACAAAACTTTAAATTTATCAGTTGATCTACTGTCCAACCCTTAAGAATAAGATCATGAATAAAAGCAAACAAAATGAGTTTCCTCCATACGATGGCTAGGCTCAGATACTGTAGGACACAGAGTCTTCCTGATGCCTCCTTTTAGTAATAATAACAACAAACTTTATTTATCCCCTTGGGGAAATTGTTGTTGGACAGCTGCCAGACAGTACACGTCAGCACCGGTTTCAGTGTCTTGTCGGAGGACACGTCAACATGTAGCCTGGAAGAACTGGGAATCAAACCACTAACCCTGGGCTTTGTCTGCTGCTTTACTAACTGAGCTTCTGTCGCCACATAAGTGAAGTTTGAATAAAAGTAGCTCAGTGACACAGATGCATCACGTTCTGAATGACCACAGTGAAAGCTTCCAGTCATACAGATGGGTAAAATCCAACGGATTGTAGAGAACAGCTTCAGACAGCTTGTCCTTAAATGCATTAATACCATTTCACTAGGTTGTTCATGAAAAGTGAGGCAATAGTTGTGTAACAGAAAAGAAAAATAAATGAGTAGGCTGCCAATTTTCACACCAACCTGTGTGAAATACGTGCAATTATTGACTGTTTCAAACAGCTACTCAAATTATCAGATGCAGCCCCTGCCAGGTCAGAAAGGTGAAGGTGGTGGGGTTCACCATCGGACAGGCAGTTAATTTAAAGATTTTACCAACATCTCTTCCGTCTCCAAAAGTCACCAGACTTCTGAATTCAGAATATGTATAAATGTCTTAACCCAAACAGCTCCAAAGACAAACAATCCACTTCTGAAACACTTTGAAGAAAGAAAGCTGTAAGTTGTAGCTATCGCGCTCAAACTGCACATGATGTCTTTATATAAACTTTAACAACAAGAAGGAGAAGTACCTGCAGAGAACAGAAGCACACTGACAGTTCTGCAGCACAGATATTATTCTAAATGTCAGCTTTAGGGAACAAAAAAAAAAAAAAGAAAGAAAACTTTTCCACTTTTGTCGCATGACTAAAAAGTTCATTTCCTATTTGTATGTTGGGCAATGAGCCAAGTCTCCTCCTTGAGCATCATCAGTTTTTTGACTAATGGTGATTCACTGCTCTCACTGTGACAGTCAAGATTTTGATCATCAAGTTTCCTTTGAACTACAGCTTTGCAGTTTCATTGACAGGTCAGGGAACTCACAGCCTCACAAGCTGCTGCTCCGTTTAGCTGCCCTTCGTGTCAGGTGACGAGTAATCAATAAAGGATGACAAAAGATGTAACGAGGATCAACTCTCAGTGATTGTTTGGTGACGAGCATGCAGAGCTGCACTCTGGTCGAAGACAATCACAGACCACAGCTTCTATCACTGCTGAGTGTAACTCACCATTTGTTAAATATTTTAGAGAGCTGCACAGCAAGAGGGAAGTAATGAAAATTTCACTCTCAAGTGAATTAAGAAGATTCGGACAGAAGTCAGATCAAACCAACCAGTAACACAAGAAAATGAGAGCGTTCTCCATTCACTTTGCTCCCGCAGCTTATTAAGACGTCCCCACAGGGGTCGACATGCAAAGCAAAGGCTGAAACTATTCTAAATAAATTGAAACAGAAATTTCGCATTACCTGACAAGCTTGATTAATTTGGAAAAAAAAATTCTAATCCATTCTGCGCAGATGTAATTCACTGACAGATCTGGAGATGCTGGAGGTCATTTTGCATTTAAGTAAAACTGAAATCAGAGCTTCACTTTTAAGGGAGCACAGCAAAAATGTACATGCGCTGGATTATAAAAATGTTTCTGTGAAGAATTAACAAACCTAAACTAATAGTGTGTTGACTGTATATTTATTCTGAACATTTAATAATTGGGGAGGAGAATAATAATTGTTTTTCTCACAACATTTTGTTTTGATCTTTGGATTTTAGTCATGTGGTCAGACCAAACAAAGGTTTTATGGTTTTTCTGCTGATAAATCAGTTGAGAAAACAACTGGTATCATAAAAATAAATGCACAATTTTTTAAGAATTAAATTATAGGTTATTTCTTAAGATAAGTCAAATAATCTAGCAAGTAATTGATAAACCACTGTTTATTTTTTGATTAGTTCATTAGTCCTCGCTCACTGGCCACTTTATTAGGTACACTTGTACAACCTAATGCAACCAGCACAGCATCAATTCTACTTTTACAAGGTTTTAATTTATAAGGTTGAAAGTATCAGAAAGCTGATCATTCTACTTTTTTAATTACTGAGGTGATGATGCATGGTGGAGTCATACTGAAGTGCATTATATTAAGGTGTTTCTATGGTTTTGGCCGCCTTAGCATGTAAACAGGGTGGTGAAAGTGTCAAACTTTATGAGAACTGATGTTAACGTAGTATTTCCAGTTTAATATTTTGCATGTTATAGTGTCAGAGAACCATGTGGATGATAGTTGTATATACTTGCTTAAAGTACAGAAACAGCAGCAACTTCATTCTCAGGACTCAGGATCCCTAAGAAACACCACAACACATCCAGTCTAATTCTGAGCAGGATGTGAACAGACATGTCTCCTTCCAACCATGTGTTTAACATACTTTTTTTTTCAGGTAGAATCAATGAGAACCTGTACAGGTGACACAAAGACTGATATTTTCATTTTAGCCCCAAGTGGTCCAAACTGGTTCTGTGTGCAGTTTTACTGGTCTCTGTACCTAAGAAATTATCATAATGGTTCTGTGATTAACTGTGATTGGTTATCTGCAGGTAAACTATTTGCAGCTTTTTCAAAAGGCAGTGAATGTCTGCTGCAGGACAGAGAGACCACAATGTCAATGACATCCTCCAGGCATCTGCAGCTCTGTATTTATCAGTTCCAGGTATAACAAACTGATTTTTAACATTGACGAGACATTATGCTTGCCTGAGTGAATGTGACTTGATTGATTGATTAACTTTATTACTTGTTATGTTTGATGATCTGAATGATTAAGTGGGATACATATGAAAAATAAAAAATAAATTAAATCAGGAGGGGGGCAAATACTTTTTCATAGCACTGTGTAGCTATACCATATTATCTGACTATTTGCAAATCAAAATTGACAAATATATATGTTTCCAGCTCCTGAACTGTTATCAGTCATATTTTTTATAATAATATAGTTTTGATCTGAAAAAAAAAATCCAAATCATCTTTGATTATGGAAAACTGAAGGGCTCATGTGCCTGACATTTTAAAATAAAAATCGATAAATGACTCTCCAGATAAAGTCGATGCACATGTAGACCCTAGATATCCCATCTCATTCCTCCACTTATATTGAAACGAAACACAAAAGTGAATATCAGGTCTCTTCATTTGTGTGTAAATTAGGTTCAGGTGCAGAGTGGTTTTTCAACTCAATCATCGTCTTGCAGGTCTCACTTGAAAATGTCCGGACTGGTGATGGGTGGGGAAGCTTTTTAACAAACATCGATCCCCGTCGCTGCAGTGGGACCAGCCTCACAAGCTCTGATCTCAGCTGGCTGTGTTATTGCCAATGTGTCTCCAATCCTGCTTTTGTTCTTGACAAATGAATGCCATTAATGAGTGGGGAAGAGCACCTGATGCTGAGGGTCACAATCAGCCTAAACCAAAGATTCAGCCAGTGGGAAGCCCCGCAGGACAGACGCTGGCTTTCAAATCAGTTTGAATTAAAGACAAAATCATTCATTTACTGGGCACTCTAACCAGGCAGAAGCGATTCACACGTGTGATCTGTGAGCCTCAGTGGCCCCAGACTTTACTCTGGTATGTATGACACTGAGGAACAGTGTCAGTATTTGATGCTGAATGCGTAGATAAACTCACGACTTCTGTTGGTTTGAATATTTAGTCCAGATGAGCTGTTCACAGCTGTTCACGGAACGATCAAGGTGACAAACACACCTCTAATGATAAATAAGAGGAAGCAGACAGTTTCAGCACAAACCCTGACATCAGCATGGTACTGCTCAGTCGGCTGTGTAATACTTCATTTTGTATATTGAGATTGATAGATGCTGTCTGTTCCTGCTCTGCGTATTTCCACTGTTATGCTGAGAAGTAATGTGTCAACTGAATGTGGCCTGACAAGAAAATAATGCTGTCATCTCTCAGTGACACAAAAACCTGTAAAATTAAGATGAATGAGCGGCAGTCGTCCTCAATTTACAGCTTTCTAAACCAGATTACACTCATCAGCCTGACCACGTACTGAAACAGAAGCCAAGGGGATGACACAAGGGACTGACTTGTACTTTATAATTTGTACTGACCCACCATTTTTAAGCCCTCATGGACAGGGCTGACACAGGGACAACAGTGTTTCCCACAGGATCAGATTCTACGTGTGGCAGTAGCTTGTGGATAACGGGTGGTGGGGATGTGGACCACAAGGTGCCTCAATACAAATACTGCCAAGAAGCATGTTGGCTTCTGTCCTCCTCCTCTCATACATCTCTCTGTTCAATAACCTCAGCCACCTCTTCCTGTTTCACTGATTGAAGCCCGGAAATGGTACAAAAACTGAATAACTAAACCGCTCTGGTCGCCTCCTCAGGATGAGCCATTTGGAGTCTAGATTCAGGGAGCTCAGAGTCTATGAACAGCCTGTTAACCGTGGCAACTCAGCTGTATTCTAATATTAGCTTAGCTATGCTTACTAGCTAGGCTCCCCGTGGTACTTGCCAATAAGTTATTGGAACAGGTGTCGTCAGTGTGTTTGTGTGCCGCAGAGAGCATGGTGCAACGAGGGCGGGGTCCGAGAGAATCATGCAGCGCTGCATGAAAGTCTATGAATAAAACATTTTTAGTAATAAAACAATTATGTGACAGCTCATTCTGGGAAAATGTAATGTCTATCTGCTGTCCATGAGCCCAAGGACTGGTGGATCAGTTCCTGGTTTTCACTGGCCACATGACAAAGAGTCCGAGGAGAAACCGAAACATTATGAGCAGCTGTCCAACAACAATCTCCCCATGGAGATGAGAAAAGTCGTAAAAACTCATGTTTTGTGAATTCACTAACTTAATGGAAATCCCAGACATCAAATGATGAGATTATGGTTTGTTAGCATCTAATTCAACTCCAGTGGAATAAACTAATCAAATTCTAAGTAAACAAAGTAATAAATAAATGAAAGACATTTAATGTTGACAAGTTAATTTTGAGCATCTTCCCAACCTGTAGCTACAAACTGGAAATAAGAAAAGCAGCAGAACATGTGAAGTGTTGATTCAGTGCAGGTCTGGGCAACATTTAATTTCAATAATTTCCATTTTGTGTCTTTGTGCAGTAAGTCTGCCGGATGAAAACAGAGTTATTACAACATGAAGACAAAAGTTACCTTCTGTCAAAAAGTGACACAGATGATAGCTGCTATACTAGCTGTCCCCAGATGTCTCCAACTCCAGGAGGTTGTCTGGATCCGTCTATTGTACATCTTGGGACAGACTGACAATGGCAGTACACAATGATCCGAGCTCCATTTGTGTTTGCTGATGAGGTATAATAATTATGAGAGGAGCAGCCAAGTGAGGGGGCGATGGCACAGCGAGCATATTCTAATCTGTTCAGTGGGTCCCTACAGTGTATGTGATATCTAACGCTAGCTAGCAGCTGTTTGCAGACAACAGGTCATGAGACAGAGACAGCAGGCACAGGTGAATTAAAGTGCACACTTCTCTGCTCCGTCTGTGCTGATAATGATTAGTACACTGGACAGAAGCAGACACAGTACGGGGTTACCTGCTTTTTTTAATGTGCATTACTGCCAAGGTTTGCAAGGTTTTTATTATTAACCATCAACTTCTTTGCACCTGAAGCTTCAATCTGATATGGAAATGGACATTATTCTTATTTGTCATGAATTTCCACCAACAAACTGAACAAACACAGGTGTTTAACTCTATAAACTTGTCTTACACTTACTTGGTAAGTGAAACTGCTTCACATCGATACAGACACAAACACAAAGTGACTAAACAGAAGATGTTTTGTTTAAGGGTATGCCAGCAGTAGCCACTATCTGAAGCCAGAACACTGACAGATGCCTGTTCCCATCACTTTTAGGATTCTATAACACCTACAATGCCCGACAGAAACCATGGATTTGTCTTTGTCCAATAAATGTATCTGTCAAACTTGTTTCAACACTCCCAGACTAGCTATGAATCTCTTTTTGAATTTCCTCCAATTTGCCAATTTCTGTCCGGTAATAAAATCATTAGCTGTCGTTAGAGTTTATTTCTAAAAACATCTGTCAAATGAGGCCAGTGATCCAAAAGATCACAGACCGAGCATCTGGAGAAGCTCCAAACATCAATTAGATTATCTCAATTAGCCTTGAGATGTCTCAAGCACAAATGTTTTGGAAATCATCCAGTCATCATGGATTAAAACAAAGTTCTTCATATCCCCGTTCAATTCACTGTAAATGAATCCAAAACGCACTCGTATGAACAGGTTTAATCCTTTTCTGCTGCTCAGAGGATTGTGACACTTTTTCTAAGAAGCAATTCACTTTTCCTCTGCTCTTGGATAACACTTCATGTGACTCTATATTGTTGTTTTACTTTTAGACCTTTGTAAAATGAACCATACAGATGATTCACTGAACAGCTGAACAGTTCTTTTCTCATCCATTAACTTCTGGATGAAAACGAAACAGAAAAAGTAATTCTAAATTTACTGAACAGTCTTTTTTTAGAGAAAGAAACCTGTGTAAACTTTACTAGACTATATTGACCTCAACAACTCAACAATGGACCACTTCCAGGATCAACCATAGAAAATTATGATATATAACAGCAGCAACTGAACATAATGAAAATTAATTTTCATATCAATCAAGGTTGTGCAGATTTAAGGAGTCAGGGAGCTCATAAATCATCCACTCCTGATGGAATAGTGTGGAAACGCCTTAGTGAAGCATTATTTACACAAGCTGCTCATGGTTTCTGCAGGACTTGCACACTAAGCCACCTTACAGCCTCAGTGATTTATGTTCTTTATTTCAAGCTTTTCATGCTTTTCATCATGGCTACAGTACTTCATGGACGAGCACGAGCACTACCTCAGTGCTTCACAGTTTCCTAAATAAAGATCTAAACCTCAAAAACACTGCACAAATGTATAGTTGAATTCTAAAACACCTTCCTGATTTGTTATCTTTTGCATATTTTCACTAAAACGATTCAGACCATCGAACATGTTTTAATATTACACAAAGAGATCCTGAGTAAATACACATTTACTAAGGGGGAAAAACAAGATGTCAAAGCCCGTCTGGCCCTATGTTAACAAATTCAACCTAACTTAAATGATGAATAATAATAATGAAAAAAAACAGACTCGTGGGCTCTCTAAGTCATTTGTGTGGAAACTGTTGCCAAACTCAAATTGAGTTGAACTAAATAAAAAAGCACATAGACTGTAAATGTACCATTTAATATAACTGAGGTGTTTAACCTTAAACATCTTCTGTTGATCAGAAGACAAATTAATTTGCTCAGTTAACAAATGCTATGTAATGATCATGCAGAACTGTTAAGTCGGAGAACATTTTTGCTTTCATCTGAAATAATACAATTTTGTAGAATGTGTTGACAAAATTAAAGTTAAGGTTTCATTTTTTTGAGTGTGTGCAAGGTTGATAAGCAATTACCAGAAACATTTAGTTACTGCAACAAAAGGCAGGGGTTCATATACTTTTGCCACAAACAAATTGTCTTTTTTGTCATCGTATAATTGGGTTCCCCTAATCTAGTTTAAGGACATGAAAATCGGATTAGATTTTATATTATATTTCTGCAGAAATAGAGACAGTTGGTTTTACAAGATTCTCTTCCTGAGGAAGCGGGGACACGTCCTTTCTGCCACACAAGAGAAACTCATATGGCAAAAGAAAGACATCGCTCCAAGTGACTAATAAGAAAAATGAGGAACATTACCACCCTTCAGGGATCTACTGGAGGCTTTCTCTTGTTGTTACTTCAGTAGCCAACAGGTTCCTATGAATCTACAGTCATTTGTTCATTATCCAAATATTCATCCTCTCTGCTGAGGAGGCCGCTCACACAAATTTTCTGACATTCTCACTTTGCTTCTCTGCAGATGATGCAATCCGCCATGTTTGCCCCTGTCAATCCCAAGCATGATCAGACAGATTCACTTCTCCAGCGCAGCACATTAAGCAACAGTGCACGTATGAGCAGTCCATTTTTATCTTTTAAAGCGCACCCTATCCCTGCTTTGCTCTCAACAGGATATGAAAGATGAGGAGATCACGGACAGAGAGGGGCACAAACCCAGAGCAGACACAATAGTGGAGTGATGGCTATCAGCTCAGCCAGGACCCGTGAGCCTTTGGTCATTCATGACGTATGGGGAAACTTATTTAGCTGCACCGTTATTGCAGACACCAAATAAACCAGAGAGGAAGAGAATATCGTTGGAAACGGCCGCACTCTGTTTCTTCAGTAGAGCAGTGAGTGATGAAAGGCTAACCAAGCTCACATCATTAGGAAACAGATGCAGAGAGAAACCCTTAATAGAAGGCTGTTACAGCTTCCATGTCAGTTTCTCATACAAGCCAGGGAGTTGTTTCCATTAGGCACTGTGGTTTTAAAAATCCTACTGGCCTCCCATCCTTATCCTTCCTGAAAGTTCGCTCCAGCTTCCTGCTCCCAAAACCCCAAAGGGATGTATGGTCATGTGAATCAGTTTTAATTATGGTTAGAGTATATAGTATGACTAGCAGTTTTGGGTTTTTTTCGTCTCAGGCTACATCCTGAGCATCAGCCTAGCCTGTTGTGTTGCCTTGTTTTCCAATTAAACTGTTTTAATGGGATCAATTGCTTTTCTGTTTCCTAACCATTTCCCTAATTACCTACTGACATGAATTTCAATTCTGCGACAAAGTGTCACATGATGGTAGGTTTACAATTATACTACACTGTTAAAAATGAGTCAGTAATCAGAACCGTTTTATCTCTTCTAAACACATTTCCACAACAGTTAATAAGCTGGAAACAACCCTGATCACACTATGGCAGCATTTCAAGACCTGCCTGCAATAAGTATAAAACAGACTGTGTTCCAAGCACTTTTCATTGATGCTGCATAGAGAGCAATTCACTGAATAAGCAAAATTATAAGTATTATAAGTTATTTTGTGGCTTTCAGTGGCGTCCAGTATAATTATGCAACTGAAAACTGCATTTCAATGCAAAAGTTTGGATTTTTTTTGGTCAGTTGTGAAACTTTTCTTAGGAATGAAAACATTTGTTACTACTCAATTAGAGATAAATGTAATGTTAGAGAAATAAACAATTTTTTGAAATTATCCAGATTTATTTTCACTCACTCAGATTTCATATCATTTAGAGGAATAAACCAATTAAAACAAAATGAGCCTGAAGCAAAAACACATTTGATACTTTCCTGCTTTAACTGGAAGCATTAATTGTACTGAGCATGTAAAAGGATTAAAATCTATATTAAAATGTTTTATCTTGAGTTATTTACTGAAGCCCTTGATGTTGCCAATAGTGTCTTGAGAGTTTGTTGGTTTGTGGAAGTTAAAAACATCAAGAAATCTACAAACCTTTCATATAATGTAGCTGAGTCCTTGCTGCACGCCATGAACAGCTTTTTAGCAAAATGTCTTCTAATTTACAGTTTAGCATGTGTTACATGTGTCAGAATGAAAATGTTGTTGCTTGAAATGTAAATAGATAAGCTGGACAGCTGTCACCGTCCACTTGATTTAAAATTACACTGAACAAGGTTCATAGTAATAAAGGAACATTTCACTGAATGTAACAGTGTTGCTGATGTGTTCTTGTCTTTATTGCTTTGGGTCTTTTGTTAGGATTTGTTTACAAGAAGAAAAACATAGAATATCACAGATTCTTCTATGAGATTTGAAGATTATGATCTGTCTGTTGTTTTAAACCACTTTGTTCATGTGATGGAGTAGAAAACAAACCCTCACATGTGGTCCGTCTGTTCACCTGCACTTGGAGGGATTTTATTTTCTCAGGAGGTGAGGAGACTTCCTATCCTCCACATGCAGATGGAAAACAAAGGAAACTCATCTGACAGAAGAAAGACGCGCTGCTCCAAATGACTCAGGAAGCCCATCTGCTCCGACCCCACCTCCACCCTGCACGGTACCTTTGATTTCTGCAGGAGCACCTCCAGAATCCAGAACAGGTAGCATGAGTTCTGATACTGGTCCACAGGAAACGTATCAAGCACTGAACTCTCCTGCCCCTGCAAAGAAACCAACATGAGGGCCATAAACATAACGCAAACCCATACTGTCCAACTGTGTTTCTGTGTAAATCTAACTGACAATCATCTCAGATTTTACAACCACATTACACCTCAACATCTACGTAAGTCCCTGGTAGACCAATAACAGAGCTGGTCCACTACTCAACAACCAGGACTTATTTCTGAACCTCAGGTTGAGAGGTGGCTGAGGCCTCCTTTCCAGCAGTCTGACAAGGATTCCCATTAAGGCTGACATGTGGGGACCACCACCTCACTCTGCCAGTTGATAAGGACTGCTCCTGACCTCTATGTAACACTGAGGAGGTTCGTCAACCATGACAGATTGATAATATCCAAAATATTCAGAATTATAGGGTTAAGGCTAAGATTTTACTACTGGAAGTAAAGCATGTGATTTACATGAAATCTGGACTGTACTAGCATGTCCAGATTTTAAGTTATACCCAAAATATAGTTTTGCGATAATTTGGTATTTGATATTGTTGCGTGCCAACATAATTACGGTTGTTTCTTTCATGTGTATATCTACTATTGCCTCGTTTGAAATACGTTTCCTGGTTGCATTCATGCTGCTGCAGCATCTATTCACGTTCCTACAGAGCAGAGGACATTGTGTGCTGCTTGGGTTTAGGCGTGAGCTTAATTTTAGTCGAGATGGACTACAAGCAAGTCTACTGTATAAGGTTTTGTTGGCTACAGGTTGTATGTTTAGATGCTGGGCACCTCATATGTGCTGTACTGTTACTCTGGTCTCACACAGTGGTTAAAGGCAAAAGGAAAGCTATGCTCTTTACTATGCCTATGGTTTGCTCTGAAATGAAGGATCGTCAATCGGGATGCTATTTCTGTACAACTAGGATTTCTGGATTTTCGAAGAAGAATAAGACAAAAACCGTCTATGCTGACCTTGAGTCTGCTCTTAAACCAGTGCCACATGATGAAGAGAATCCAGTGCCAATTCCTCCTGGATTTGACTCTGCTGAAAGTAACACTTTCTCCTCCTGCATGAATAACTTAAGATCCTGATGTGATCAACAAAATCTGCCTTCAGATTTAAGACTGTAATTCAGCACAGTGGATTCAGTGTAGGACACACGAATTAGACAATATAGCAAACAGAAGTTAATTTCTGTGATCCAGTGTAATCACATCTGGTATTAACTAGAAGAATCTGAGGTTGGCACCAAGACAGTAATGGGTTAAAGGTTAGAGAAACTGAAAGCTTGCAAATTCAGGGCAGGATGTAGTGCAAAAGAGAGGTTGTTCTCAATAAACACCATCCTGGTCATAATTCCAAACAATGACAGCTCTGAACTACCAAAACAGATATGTCAGCGTGTCCTGTACCACCTCCTGGAGGTCAACCATCTGCACAAATAACCACCTACTTGTGGGAAATACTGCAACCAAGATGAAAAACATCCAAGTCCATAAAATACATGTCCGATACAACAGATGGGTATGAATCAAGTGAGAGATAGTGGTAAGAAACCAACTAAAAAGATGAATCATTGCTCAAATAACCTTCCAGCGGAGTAATCCTAGAATGATGGACCCATGACGATGTCGAACAAGCAAATACTTACTGAAGAAGTTATTTAAAAACATAAACATAATATAATGCATAATACATAGAAATCTACCATCAAGTGGTAATTATTCAAACAGAAGCAACTGGATTTCTCCCAGGCGATATCTCAGTGTGCCCTTGTAAATATGTGTGTTTGTGTGTGTGTTAAATTTTTGCATTTGAAGGTTTCTGTGTGTATATGTCTGTGAGATGTCACAAAGAAAAACAACCGCCAGATGGCTGTCAGGTACTCCTCGGGGCTAAAACCTTTAGCGAGCAGACAGAATGTGACAACAACACCCTTTAACCCCTTGAAAACAGACACACAAACACACACGGACCACTTAGACCGCCATCAGGATTAGGTCACAGCACTCTAGAGAACTAAGTCACCATTTTCTTTATATCTCACAATTCACTTTTTCTGTTTTGCCTGCATGAGTTCTCCCTCTTTCCAGCTATATAAACTATTAAGACAATTCTTCTGCTGACACAGTAATGAATAATGAGAGTAATCAATAACATTTTGCTGGCTCTTTGACAACATTAAGTGTAAAGTGTCATACTGTATGTGTTTGTTGACAACCATGTGCCCCTTAATAGCCGCTGAAAGCCTGAGCTTCAAAATGTTTGAAATGATCTATTATCTCATGCTTTAAATTACCAGATAGGTTCTAAGCACTTAGTTTGACTTCTACAAAATCTATAGTGACATTTGAAAAACACAATTGTTGGACAGGTTTACAATGGGCCAGTCCCACTGTGAGCACCTGAGTGCACATTCATGTGTTGCCAGATCATCGGTCTAAAATATGCCAACACACAGAGCGTTTATCCAACAGTGTATGAGCAGCTCTCCTAATACAGCTTCAGTGAGGTACTGAGAATCCACCTGTTGATAATGGTGCACCTATAATTTGTAAGCTATTGCTCCTAAAATCAATCATACACTTAACAACCAACCTTATTTCTAGTAGCTGTTCAGAACCAAACACAGACACAGTTTGAGATTAACTTTTCATCGTATAAGCGTTTTAGACAAAAGTGAACTAGCATTTAGATCAGGGCTCGTACAAATCTTCAAAGATCATTTATGTGGAAACTGGTGAAGGCCAGAACATACAGTACAAGCAGTGACCAACGTACAAGCTACTCTGCAGGTGTGTGCTCGAGGATTTATTAACAGACCTGCTAATCAATTGCAGTGTGATAAGTTCTTCTCATGTGTTAGACGTGTCTTTGAACTGTGAATTCAGGTACTATTTTTGCACACTGTATGTATGTGTGCTCGGTGAAATGTTGGCATAAAGAGACCTGTCAGGCAGGTTGACTGTCAGATGCTGCAGCAAGTGTCAACTAGATGGAAAGGACATAGTTCATCTGAGTGTACACAGGGAGGGAAGAGGGTGTGATGTGGCTCCTTAAGTCATCATTAAAAAGATGCTTATCTGAGTCAGGTCCATGTGCAGACTGAATGCACAACGTTTCTAAAACGAGTCTAAATTCTTCCTTGGCATCATCGGAGTGCTCTAGCAGTGTTGCTGGATGATCCATTTAAAGCCTAACAAACTGATGAAAACATATAATAAGGCTGTAGGGGAGGGAATGAGCTCACTGAAACTACTTACTGAGGGATGGGTGCTGAAAATGTTTCAGTTTCAGCTTATCCAACTAAACAGTGCATATTCTATTTGCATAATATCAATTAACATGTTAATTCTGGTTCAACACCAGAAAAGCAACTGCAGCATTACATGTACATAGGATTTTAGCTTTTTTAAATTCAGCAGAAAAAAGATTTGGGACAGTGCTAAGACATGTTTTCAAGACATCTGCTTTTGCCTGATCAACAATCCAGAACCCCAAAATACACTACACATGTACTGTAAAGATATAAAACAAGCAGCAAAAGCTCAAAGAACAGTTCACTAAATATTATTCCAAAGGGGGGAACAAAGTACTGATTCAGAGACAAAATCCAACAACTGAACCAGGAAATGAATCAGCAATCCACACTCCACCTTCTTAAAATTTATACCCAAGTCGCAAGTCTCTTCTAGTTTTATTTTATGGGAGCAGATAGTCGATCCATGATTTTGTTTTTACAGTCTTAAACTGTACTAATATTATTAATTATTATGCTTTCTATTGTCTATCTATCGACTTTCTAAACAATGCTGTACCATCAGCTGATTTTCACAATGTAAAGGTGGTTACTGTGAGTTTGGTAGGTAAGGGGGAGCACAACACGTTCTACTTTAATCTCCAACCTGTCAAGCACACACATGCCCTAGAAATTTATGAAACCATGAAGCTGGATTCAATTGACAGCAAAAAGTCAATAACTGGAAAGAAAATCTAGTGGGAGCTGTGATGGAGCATCTGTGAAGAACATACACAAACGGTACAAGTACTCAACCCCTGTGGAGGTGACGCAAATGGTCACTTGAGGTAAAAACCTTGTTATATACAACTTCGATTTCACTGGGTTTTTTTTACAATAAAGTACTAACAGCAACCTTAAACAACATATAGCTAGTGTTCTACAATTCTTTTACCATTTAACAAACATGTAAAACTATTCCATGTATTTTTAAGAACTGACTGAAATCATGGCAGGCAGGTGAATGTCCAGTTAACTTTACTTAAAAACAGAAAGACAAATAAAACAAACAAAACAATAAGCCGTTACCTTCGGTTTCTGTGTCACTGAGCAGGATATCCCTGTTAGTGTTTGTGTTTTACCATTATTCACCTGTTTAACTTTAGTTTGGCCTCCTAAAACCAGTATCTGGCTTTTTAGCCGCTAATGCTTTTGCTGTTCTATCACAGTTACATCTAAAAATGTTCATTTTATTTCCAAGACAAAGTGCTGCAGTTTGAGTTGAAGCACGGTGACAATTTTTACAATCAAGGAAATGAGCAACATCCTAATAAAACTGAATCCTCAAACTAATAACTGTGATCATGTTGTGAGTCATGTTAACACAGATGATTATGTTCATTTCTGATGAACTGATTCACAGGATATCTAATTATCACTTTTTAAGAAACTTTTGTGGAGCACCAGCCTCTGCTCTACAGTTCAACCACATGCCGATATTCAAAAAGGTCTCTACAGTATCCTGCTGCCAAGAATCTGAGCCAGAAGCCATTATTTTCACCTGGAAATGACAGGTTAGCCTGGGTCACTCAGTGAGTTTAAGATAAAGTTCATTCTGACCTTGTGGTTTGGCTTGAAATGAAAAGCTGCCGGTAACTGGCATAGAGAGAGAGAGTAGTTTATCAGGATTATTAAAAGGCAGCAGCAAATCCTGTCACTGTCAGCCTGCAGCCCGCCGAATCCCTGAGGAGTGCTAACGAGCCAACAGACAACTCAATCAGCCTGTCCTGCTGTTTTCCTGCTCTCACTTAGAATAGGACTGTGGCTGGGATTCATGCAGATGGGCCCTCCGTCATTTCATCTGCTGGTTTTATCACCAGGTCTGTGTCCTTTTCATTGGTCAACTATTAGTTTCAGATCTGCTGCATGGTTGTTGGTTTCAGAGAAAAATCGACTTTAAGGCAGCAGTTTAAGTTAAATGCAGGTCTCTGGCCTGTTTTAGGCTATATGGGTGCTATGCGAGTTAAGTACTGAGCGACCATTAGCTGAGCGGCCGGGTGTGGCTTGGAACGGTCAAACAGGTCCATGAGCACAGAGCATAAATTCTCTACACCACTCTACTGACGTCCTCTGGGTGCTAATATGAGAGGCTACAGAACAGCTCAGTGCCCTGAGGTGTGCTGCAGACAGTCATAGAAATACCATCCACATCTGTGCAGGTTCACACATAGGTGCACAAAACACCACAAGAAAGCAGCTCTTATACCATATTGATTAGATGAGGGGATGATACTCCCTTATGTGCCTATTTGCATTTCTAAGCATATTTGGGGGTCATTTGTGTTTATTTGGAGGTCAGCATTAGTGAGGTGAATGGAAGCAAAGAGAGAAAGAGGAACTAAATCCAAGAACGTATACTATATGCATCTTAAGCAGTCATGCCTATCAACAGACCCGTCTGTCAATCATGCAAACTCAACACGCTGATGAAAACTGAAATGCACTTGGAAGCCCCAGAGAAAGGGGCAGTAAACACTTTATGAACCAGCGGAAAATCTACACGAAGGAATCAAGATAAAACATTAACAATAATCTATATGACGTCCAATTACGATGACAGAGTGAATGATTTGGTTATTGTTTAATGCTGTAGCATCTGACAGAACCAACTTTAAATGAATGAGCAGGGTCAGCAGCAGCGTTGGGGTCGTGTAGAACTAACAAACAGCTGAACGTTTCATACCTTGGTGCTCCTCAGAAATGTTTTAAGAAAATGTTGAGACACTGTCCATGTCTGGACAGGAATTACCACACGTGGGTCTGACTTTGAGATTAGATGTGAAAAGGATTTTCCAGACGAGGATTTTGACTGTGATAAAAGAACTCCGGGATCTGTATGCAGCAGGGCAGACTGAAGCACCTTGACCCAGATAACATCGGCTGACCTGAGATTATAAAGCTGCGCCCTGAACGGGATTTAATCGTCCATTTGATTAGACCTGGAGCTTGTTACTTTTCTGACTGGGCCACAGGCAAGCAGACAGCCAGCAACTAATGGAAAAGGAGTCAGACAGAGAGGAGGGGATTGTAATTTTCTCAAGTGGAAGAAAATTCAAGACTAACTGTGTTTTTGCCACAGTTTGTCAAACTGTTCCTTTTGAGGCAATAAATACTTTTTGTTTTGGGGACTGACAGTCTGCTGTTTGGCCTCAGATGATTTGACCTCTTAAACTAATGGAGTGGCTTCATGCTGCTTTTAAAAACACGTATCAAAGTGCTAATTGCCAGAACTTCTTTATAGCTGATAAATGCTGCTAATTAGCTTTCAACCCTCAATGACTCACTGCATTTACTGGTGTTTGCAACTCTGAAGTTACGTCAATAGCTCTTTTTCCTCACTGTGTACCTGTATAGGTGTACAAACTACAAAATGGCAGGAAAATAAGACAACAGTGGATAATACAGGAAAAAGGAGACAGAAGGAAAATGAGTTTGAGTGAAAAGAGCATAAGAGCTTCATTGAAAATTCCACCGGCTGAGACAAAGAAAAGATATAGATAGGAAGAGATTGATAAAAAGGAGGGGTGGTGTGGGAGAGAAAAGAGTGAGACAGAGAAGGGAGAGAGAGAGAGAGAGAGAGAGAGAGAGAGCGAGGGAGGGAGACGCTGACAAAGAGTACATAATGAAGCTGTGCTCGGCTGCAAGTGTGAAGGGCAGTAATTTACTGATCAAGGACAACGATTGATTTGTCGCCAGAGTGGAAAAGAAAGCCCACAGTGTGAGTGAGAAGCTTCAGCCTATTCTCCACAACAGTGCTGTCAGTTAGACAGAGCAGTGTTACCACGTGAAAGCACAGAAGCACGGCCCGGTCTGACCCGGACCGACCCGGACCACAACGTCACCAAGGCACGCCCGAAAGAGCCGTCTGTTAGAATTTTATAAATAAAATTTTCCCTTCATGATAGAAATGATATAAAGTAAAATGCGTGAATTTGTAATCACATTTATTTAACATAATTGATCGATTATCTATTTAAAAATCACTGTAACTGATACTTGTAAGTGCAGCCTGTGGTAGAGAGAACAACTGATTTCAAAGCAAAACAACAGAGTAAAAAATTATTTAGTTTAGTTTCACTGTTTTTATTAAACAACAAAATCCTGGACTCACTTTAGTAACCACAGATAAGATTTAATAATTAAGATTGATATAACTTTGAATTTGTCTGAGCAGCAGAGGCACTGACAGTCCTGGTTTGACTGTCTGATCAACTGCAGCGTACTAATAATTCCTTGTGGTTCTCTACTGTAATGACTGTGACAAGTGCATTTCAGGCTTACATGCAACATGACCACACACAGTCTTCCCCACCCATTAGCCCACAGCAGACAACTTCCAGGAATCGATTTTTCCCTCTACTTATTTTGGCCCATCTTGTAGAAGTGTCCTCTTGCAGTGTTTTATTTTTTCCCCTGGCCATCTCTTTCAAAGCGAACCGCTGACAATCCACTGATTCAACAGACAGAAAATCAATCTAATCTCATCCAAGTCTGCGTCTTCTGGGTTCATATCTTGACATCTTGCCCGGGGAGCTGGAAGAACAGAGGTTTGTCTGTATCTCACATACACATACAAAAAAAAAAAGAACACTGCATCCTATTGTTTTCTGGAAGTTTATGTCACTATCAGGAACAAAAGCCTGGGTAGGATGACTATTTTCTTTTTTGTTAAATGGTCACATGAGGCAGTGACAACCACAGTCAGGAGGGTCAATTCTTTCACTTCTGCCAACTGGAGACGGCTGATATGACAGCAGAGTTTCCCCCCAAAGACCAAACCACAATATTGTTTATACTGTGTTCACTCACTTTATGAAGTGATAAAGTAGAAATGACAAAGCTGACAAAATAGCTTCAAATTTGACCTGACAACTAAGAGTCCTTTTCACTTCTTTCATCGTACTGTTGACTCTTTAGTCAATAATGTAATATGTAATGTTTAATGAATTCTTTAAGTTTGGGAGACTTAAGTTTTAATTATTATGTTTTGTCCAAGTCTTATTATGTTTTGTCTTCCACAGCTGGAGGATGAAGCAAATGCAGAAGTATCTTAAAGTGTCACTGATGGACACTAAATAATGCTTTCAAAAATCCTGACCACAACTGTCTGACATTCAAAAAGCATCAACTTCTCCATAGAAACTCAGAGTCTAATTTTTTTCCAGAAATCACTTTGGCCACAGTGGATTTATTCTGGCGCTGTAAGTGCAGAGGTGCTCCAAATAAAAAGGATTCGATTCTGTGGATTCATTCCATTCATCTCATTCCTCTGGTTTCTTCACTCAGACTTCTTTGGGAAGCTGCTTTAATTCCAGAGCAGGTTCCAAAGTGTAGAAATGTTTGATACGACAGAGGTAAAACAGTAAGTGCCCACTTCAGAAATCGTTTTTTGGGGGCTCTGATTTGATTCTCCACAAGGCTTCACATTTGTATAACTGTTACTGCTCCTTTTTGTGAACTACTGTAGACATTAGCTTCTGCTGAGAGTGACTTGGCTGTTTAACACTATAACCTATGAAATCTGGAGGAACAAAGAGTTATATTGATAAATTTCAAAACTCTATAAAACATAGGTTTATTACAGAACTCAGGAATATGTCATGTCTGCCTAGTATTGGTCCAATCCAACACATGTTGTACCCAGAGGTACAAATAAATAATATTAAGAGTTAGCTTGACAACTGAAGAACTAATTCACTCTATGGCACCTTAAAAATTACTTCATCACAGCACATCACAGAAATGATGAAAAATACCAAGCTATAATTGGCCAGGATTCAAATCGAAATCTGCCATTTCTCTGAACCAGCAGTACATCACAAACAACATGAGGCAGATTATTCTCATTTCGAATTCAGCAGTATGAGTAACTGCCATAATCTCTCATCAATACTGACCTGGAAAGCTACAGAAAAACAAATCTATGAAAGAAACAATCATATGAAATCACATGAAATTACAGATAGTAATGGTAGAAAAAGGGAGAAGGAAAGGATCAAAGATTTCTAACATTCCTACATCTTTTCTGAGAACTAAAAAAAAAAAAGCTTCTTACAAACAAAATCTTACAGATACTAAATTATAGATTCAGGTGGTGGCTATACAATTACCTGAATGTATAAAGAGAATGTTAAAAACTCCACACAGGCTCCCAGGTTTAGTTTTATAAACTGACTTTGATCAACCAGTCTAATTTTCTTTTCTTTCTTCTTTCTTTTTCAACGGGACTTTAGACCAAACCACACAAACAACTACCTGACTGACTGTCGGCTGGACCAAACGAGATATGACACGGAGTTTAGACTGTTCAGCAACACTTCCCTTGAACAAGTTAAGCTTGATTAATGCAGTACCCTACACCGTAGCCTTACATGTACACCCTGGGAAATATAACTACGCACTGCAGCGACTCAGAGCACAACAACCTGAAGCCATTTGCTGGCAGAGCACCACAGTGGGAGACAGAATTTTTTAGACCTGGACTACCTGGGTGCTTAGGTAGGAGGGTGTTGTTTAGTTGGCTACTCTGTAGGTCAGAGTTTAAAACTTGACGCAGGCAAGCCAGTGAAGAGAAAGAAGACTAGCAATGGTATGAAAATCCATTCGAATGGATGATGGATAAGGTGTAGATGGAGAGAAGAACAGGGCTGAGAACTGAGCCGTGTGAAAAACCTGTGGAGAAGCAATGCCAAGCTTCCATGAAGATTCAGCAAGATATGTAAGGCTTGAGCCAGCTAAGTGCTGCACCAGAGATGCCAATTCAGAGAGTGCAGACAGCAGGATCTGGTGATTTACAGTGTCAAAGGTTGCAGACTGGGCCCCAGCTTTTGCAGTTTGAAAACACTTTGAAAACACGGTCAGGAGGTTTCTGTAGAATGACCACTCCTAAAGCCAGACTGGTTGACATCAAGGAGTTTATACAGAGGTAGAAAAGTTAAAGACTACTTGTTCAAGTGTTTTAGTCAACACACAGACACAGGTCTGTAACTCTCCACATAAAAGGGGTGGAGGTTTGGCTTCTTGCACAGCCAAGTATAAAGGTGTGCCATTTGTGAGAAGTGTACTAATGATCTGTGTTGTGTCTGAGTTAGAAGAGTGGAGGGAGTGCGGTCCGACTAGAAAAGTGTAAAGCAGATGTGTTTTAATTCAGCACGGAAAATGACAATAGTGAGCTAAAATCTTTTAGCGCCAACTCCAACATGATCCACTCAGTTTTAGTTGCCGTGTATGAGCTCCTCTGTGGGTGCCATCTGCAAAAATAAAGTTATTCATGCTCTCACAATACAGAAGTGAAACACTAAGAGTTACTGAAATAACACAGTGGATAAGACGCTCATCACACTGCCATAAAAGAGTTGGGTGAAGCACGCAAGTATAAATGCTCACAATGGTCTAGGCTCGGCATGGATTCAATGCAGAAGTACAAAGCACTAACCTTTTTATCAAGCATTCACATCGATAATTACCTACACCACGACAAGAACCAGAAACCTGCCTAACACACACCCTTGATTGTTTGCCAACATGATGTATCTTTAAACTTGTGAAAGTCAGACATAGCAGTGGACTTTGGGAATAAACTGTTAGACACTCTGTCACTGCTTAGTCATAGTTTGGATTTTAGTGCAGGAGGTTTTAGCAACTCTGCCAGAATAAATTTAGTTCTGGGCCAAAATTCTGCTATTTGAATGTACTTGGCGATTATGCACACTGGTCTAACTATTTGCTGAATTAATTTTACATTTTCTCCAGCAATAACAGCCAAAGTTTACAGACTTAATATTGGTGACAATCCACAGTGTGTCTCTGCAGTGCTCAGGATGATATAAGTTCTTATCAGATTTGTAGGCCAGTCAGATAGTAGCTCAATATAAAATGCCAAAGTCATTATGACTGTGACTCATGTTGTCTGAGAATGCTATAGCTTGCATTTATGTGAGGCACATTTGATCAGTAGATAACATCAACTAGCCTTTCTGCGTATTAAAAAAAGTCACAGTGAAGACAGAGAAAAGAGTATGTTCCCGCTGTCTGAGATCTTGTCTGCAGACATGAACCCTCTTGTGACAAGAAGGTCATGATGATCATGAAACCATATATTTCCACCCATTGCTGAGTCCAAATCCACAGGATGCATGTAATACCAAGGAGTAAGTAGAGTAATATATGCTCTACTGAAAGCAGAGATGGGCAAGCACTGTGGGAGGAAGATGACAGATAGAGACAAAGACAACAGGCAACCAGAGAACTAAAGAATGCTAATTAATTAAACCATCACCACATATGGCACCAGAGCTTCCACATGACAAGTACAGGAATAATAGCAAAGCACTTTCTTCGATTTTCTTTCAGTTTTCCCTGCCGTTCACCACCGAGACTATTGATATGAAGAGAAAGTCAGCTTGACTTGTGAGCTTTAACAATATCTGAGGACACTATAGGGCAGGATAAAAATGTGGTGTAGACAAGACAATCAAAGTTAAAAAATGCTCCTAGTCTGTACATAAGCCTATGCAACAACAAAAATATAAACTTATACAAAAGGTTCTTTTCTGTATTTGATGCTTGTTTTTAACAGCTAGAGCAGAGTAATCATTGTAGAGAGTGTAAAATCACTGTGATTTCTACCCTGAGATTTGCCTCTTTGTGTCTGCAGCTTTATCAGCACCTCGATGGTGCACTGATTGTTACCAGACAATCGCTTTGTTCTTGCTGCTCTTCCTGTATCAGACCCAACTATCTCTACCTCTCAAACTGCCGCTGACTCAACTCTACATGCCAGTATCCTCCCCACGTGCCTGCCCTGTGCTTCATACAAAGCTGTACAGCAGGAAGAAAACTATAACATTACTGTCATCATTTGTTTTGCTGCAAAGGTGTGTTATTGGTTTTCTTTCCCCAGAGGCAGAAAAGAGCAGAGCTGGTGAGCAAGGATAAAAAGACGCAGACATACTGACAAAGCTCTCTATAGCAACTTGAGCTCAGAGGAGGGCTGCTTGCAATTCTCATAGTAGGTTTATGGAAGCATTGCAGAGCTCTTCTGATTGATCTGGAACCTAGCTAACAGCTAATTATACTGTAGCAAAAAATTATATTACACAATAACACAAAATAGTTTTGGATCTGGTGAATAGTGGAGGAAAAGTGGCTCTTAGCAATAAATGTAATTAATCATATACTGCCCAATCAGTTCTATTTATATCAGTAAAGGTGGTTAAAACTAAGAACACTCCCTTCGCTAAAACCTTAGTGAAGGGAGTGTTAGGTATTAGTTTTAAGAAGACTAGGATTGTAACCAACCATTTCAAACCTGTTAAAGCTTGGAGGAAAAATGAAACATGATCTGTCATCATTTACTTTGTTTAAAAAATAAGAACATAAAATAATCACAGAGCATTTGCTACAAATAGGACTACATGCTGACATTGTGTGTTGAGCTCCTCTGTGGGTGCCATCTGCAAAAATCAAGTTATTCATGCTCTCACAATACAGCAACACACAGGAGGCTGCTGTGGAAGAAGAAAGCAAAATCAAACACTAGGGCAGATTTTCAGTGTGGAAAGGTTAAACATGTGCTTGGTTCTACTTGTTGTGTTTGGTCTTTATAAATATGCTGGCTATCCAATCATCAGAGCTTTCTGGAAGACCTCCCAACTCACCCACTTCAGAGAAGGAAGTGGGTGAGCTGGGAGTTCACTCCACTCAATGAGCCAGTCACCAACAAGAAGTTGTGCGACACTATGCAGCGCTTCGGGATGACTGGCAGTAGCAGGCGTGTGGGTTTCGTCCCTCGTGATGCACTTCCAGATCTTTACTGCATCTGCCTCCACTCCCTGCTTGTCTAAATATTTTTAAGCCATTAGAACTGGAGGTCTATCAGTACAAATGTTTGATACTCTGGTGCAGCACTGACAATATTACTGTGATGGTGCACAGAACCAACATGATGAAAACTGAATGTCTAACTGTAGTTTAGAATGCATTTGTAAAATCACCCTGCCCTGTTTTTTGTATGGCATATTTCAGTGCCCTACAGGTAACGGATACATATTTCACATTGGCTGTAATGTGACAGTTGTGATGTGACTGCACTCAGGGTTGACATGTTCCCTTAGCTCCTTGTACAGTGACATCACTACACTACACTGACAGTAATTATTTCTAACTGCATTTGGAAAACTCTCATGCAGAGAGTGTTGTGTTACTCTGACAACCAGCAAGCATGAACTTTCTTCACCATTATGTGAAGAAACACATCTTCATATTTAGGTTGTTATATGGTGATACTGTGGAGCTGTAGTTCATAGAAATGTGCACATGTCTATAATTATACATATATCATGAATGTACAGGAAAATAAACAGAAATAAATGGACTACTATAAAAGGCTGCAGTTCTCTCTTTAGGAGCCACTTTTCTAGTAACGTGACTATGGCAGCTGTGTTGAATCTCCACGGCACCAAAGCACGTGAGCAAAAGTATAATTTTGGATTCTGCACCTGCTGTGGATAAGAATAATGCAGTTAACAAAGACAATTTCAATTCTACCACATGCATGTTTATGATGAGGATGCAGGGGGCTACATTCTATTTAATCAAATGAATGACAATGATTTTCTGTTTGTGGAGACTTCTTAAAATGTCTTGTTTTGCCACACCACAGAGTCCAAAACCTAATGATATTCAGTTTTAGACAAAGCCCTAAAAAAAACCATAAACCCGGAACTTAAATTGTTGGTTAAATAGTTGCCATTTATTTTCCGTGAACTAATTGATTGATCAGCTAAGCACTGCAGCTCTGTTCACATACAAAGTTTAATCCTTTGTATATGAACATTTTATAACAAACTTATAATTATTAATATTTATTATTAATGTAATTATTCTACTTCATCAAGAAGGTAAACTGCAAAAGGTACCACTTGTCTCCACTGCTTTTAATTTCATTTAACTTCCTACAGATTTGACTCATTTGGCTGAACACTTACGATATCCCCTAACTATTAAGCATTTCTGCCCTGCAGCACAAACTGTACAAACTTTAAGAGCTGACAATGTGTGGAAGAGGTTACCTGATGTTTCAAAGTGCAATCCATCACACCTTATTTTTGCCTTGGACTACTTGACCTGGAACCTTAACGCCGTCTTGATGACACGTAAAAACAAGAACAAATGAGCTCTAAGTTTGCCAGTCCCAGTTTCTTGAACGTGTCATCCATGTGCACAGTATCTCATCTTACATCTTCTTAGAGCCTCCCTGCAGATACCACTGCCACTCACACGAACAAAGCAGTTCCATTAACCTCACAGTTTCCAAGAATGAATTCACCACTCAGTCAGACATTACTAACGTGCATCACACCACCCAGCTCAAGAAAAATGTAGGACTAGGAGCATTTAAAATTCAGGAATCAGCCCCCTTCTGATATTTGAAATGAAATGTGATGTACTCTGCAGACCTGGAGCAAAAAAAAAATCCTGACTATTCACTGAAGGCTGCAGAACCAAAAGAGAACTAGAAAAAATAGAACTGGCACTAGCCTTTAGAGGCATCAGCTGTGACGTTCATTTCCTCTGGCTTTGCCACCACGGCTCAACCCTGCATGTGCAAAAAGTCATTCATCACCTCAAAGGCAAATTTAATATCCCCCAAGCCAAACTTAATATCATTAAGGGCAATCACCGAAGGCAAAGGCTGACTCAGAAAACCCATCAGATCAGTCTAATCAGACAATAACACAGAGAAGTTTCATGGGATCTCACGTCAAATGAATCTGAAGTGGAAGGTTAACCAGGAAGGCCACACAGACTCTCCACACACATAATGTCATAGTAATCCTGCAGAGAACGACAAGGTAAAGCTAATATAAATGTGCAGATTATAACAGCTGGATGCAGATCTACATGCTAACTGGCAAAATCAACATGCTTTTTTAATAATCTATCACCAGGATACGATTAAATACGAGCGCACAAACAAGACACAAACTCTTGAATTTGAACTTTTTTTTTGAAGTTTTTGTGCATCCTTATTTTCATCTGTGACCATATTTTTGTGCCTCAGTAAAACCAGAGGTAGTAAGTAACTAAATATGTTTAGTCAAGCATTGATGTATGTGAATCTATTAAACAACTGCACCACTAACAAGAAAGAAACAGATTACTGACCACT
Source organism: Ctenopoma multispine (assembly GCA_034779795.1). NCBI lineage: Eukaryota > Metazoa > Chordata > Actinopteri > Anabantiformes > Anabantidae > Ctenopoma > Ctenopoma multispine. The sequence continues at coordinate 18,068,363 of JAUYWH010000016.1, read as the reverse complement.
CAGGTAACACTCTACAGTCACTAATCTACACAATCTATCTAATCTACACTACACAATCACTAATAAACTGCAGATTCATTTTCGTTCCAGCTTCTCAAATGTGCAGATTTACTCCTTTTCTCCGATTTGGTCTGTTGATTAGAGGAAACAAAAATTCACCTTGGCCTCCGTGACAGTGTGAAGAACATTTTTTAGACATTTACATTTAGTCATGAGGCAGATGCTTTTGTCTGAAGCAACTAGGGAACACACACCAGGGGAAACTCAGGGTCTTGCTCTACCTTCTGAGCCACAGGCTGCCTCTGTGTATAGACTGAACAGCAAATCTCTTTGTCAAAGAAATACACAAACAGTAAGGAATGATATAATAGAATTAGTTTTAGTCTTAGACAATTAATTTTATTGTTTGACGAATGCCAGGTTTACACCAAATTATGTTGTGAATAGGTAAATTAAGAGTAGTCTGTCTTCTCTTGTTGAACAGGATTCAGCTGAGATTGTTTTGTTTTTTTACTCAGCTCTCCACCCACCTACAATCCTCTCCAATAAGTGACAAAAACATGGGTGAATAAGAGAAAGCTAGCATAGACCACCCACAGTTTGCAGAAAATGCAGACGCTGGGACAGTGACAACCGGGGATGCATAGTAATGGCGTCAGACTGGCATTTATACTGCCCAGTGGTTTAGTGTTACTTGTGGATTTCATGCTGGCTTTGTCCTGAGGGGCTGTGGCTGTTTGGTGTATGCCACTGACTGTCACGCCCTCTGACAGAACAACGCAGCAGCCAGATGGCACAGCTTATCTGTATGCTACGCTGCTCCAAGGACAGTGGCACCAAGCTGCAGCATCTCTGAGGATGCATGTCAGACAGGAACTGGCCTCACCCACCCTGCTCCTGATAGAATACTCATGACTATGGTGCCTCCGCTCACTACTACGAATGTCCTTGAAACAGTGCTTAGATATTTCACATGACATCTTCAAATTCAACACAAGCCTCATTAATATGCAAATACAGCAAGGCACAGGAAAATCTAATTGTATAATACACTCCATATGGGGTACATGTGGTGTACATATGAAGTTTTTACAGTTGTTCTGCAGCTACTGTGTTCACAAGAAAATCTGTTTCCACCTAATTAAGTCAACAGGCTCATCAGATCAGTGCTCCTTCAGGAAGATGCAAATTAATGCACAAATTGTTCTTGAAAATGTACTCAGATTTTTCCAGTCATGTTCACAGCAATGTGCCTACAGAGTAACAGGGTCTCATAGTAACCGAGTTTCAGAGTAACAATCAGGATGACAACATGACAAACAGGTCCACCTACACCTCAAACATGAAGCTACAGGAATCCTGGTCCAACAGATCACCTGCTAGCTATCACTTCCTTGTTAGCTTGATGTTCTGCATGTGTGTTTCCAGACGAATGCCCTGTTAAAGGTGTCACCCACAACTTTGTGAATGATAAAGAAATAAGGTTTATGATGTGTGACTGTGACACTGAGCCCTTCAGCCGTCATCGCCTGTCAACCTCTGCAACACAAAGGTGCGAGTCAGCAAAGAGGCCCAGGACAGATGGGTACGATTTGTTCTCTTAACCACCAGCTGGAAAAGGGCCAAGGCCTGTGCAGCATTTACTAGTAGTGGCAGGCGGAGTCACCTGAGAATGTTCATACTTTTGACTATTAATCACTACTTTAATGGTAACAAAGAAATGAGACGAGATAATCCTGTTTCTACCAAAAAAAAAGTCATTAACCATGTGAGGCTTTGCAGCTTCAGCATTAGACAGAATTTACAGAGGTGACAGGTAAATGGTCAATAAGCAGTCATCTACGAACCCCACGGTGAGTGGTTAGATTCCCGGTTCCTCCAGGCTATATGTCCATGAACCAGACACTGAAACCCTGTAGTAGCACCGTCATCTACTGCAGGTGTCCAACAACAATTTTCCAAAGGGGATCAATAAAGTATATCATTATTGGTAGTAAAACAAATCTCTCCCTGTCAATCAAAGCCTACATCTGCGAAAACTAAAGCTAAGAGGTTCTATATCATCTCACCCACCTCGACACCTTAGGAGTGGAGTAAAAGCCTCATTCAGAAGCACCATGTCATTGTCAATCAGGGAGGTGCAGATAAAGTATTAGAGAGGGAGTGAGAGCTCCTCTTTGTGACATCAATCCCAAAAGAGATTTTAAACCAAAGCTTCTCATCAGTTCAACTCCTGAAGGATTCATGTACTTTTCCCATTTACAGTTGGTATGACTAATGCTGTGTTGATGGCTGTAATCAATGTTGATTGATACCCGATGACGCATGCAGCTCACTTTACCTTCATCACAAAATTAGATCTAAGAACTGAACAGGATGAAGAACAATACATAACAACGACGATACTTCTAAAGAAGTCCTCTCAGAAGTTCAGGTTCATTTTATCCTGCTCTCCCAGGTGCCGCGCTGCAGTTTAACTGAATGGATAAAAGTCTGCACATGCCTTAGAAAAGACAAATCACTTGGTATTTTATTCTGAAATCAATCTTCACCTGCTTTCACTGGTTTGGTTGTGTTAATCCTGATGTTAAATAACTAATTACATGTGCAAGAGAAGTGCATTTTGTAGAGATGATTTTCCACAGAAAAAACTATAAATGAAACAACAAAATCAAGACTGAAAAGGAGACAGAGAACCCATCCACCGCCTTGTTATATGTCACTGTCGTGACAGTTTTCCCACACAAAAGTTAATCCTCCGTGCTGTGAAATACTTTTACTCAGCACTATTGATGGAGAGCCACGGGTCTAATGCTGCTGCTACCAAAGAGCTGAGGCAGGGGTCTGTTTGTGGCTTTGACTCAGCCTGGGGAGCATCTGAAAGCTCAGAGTTTGTGGTTCTGCTATAGCTGCAGAGCTATGTGGTTTTTAAACAGGGGGCAGAGGATTTCTGTAGAGGCCCAGAGGGTCCTCAGCAAAGTGACACAGTTTTAATCATGTAGTAAATTGTACTTTAGCATTTTGCCAACTTTCAGTGCGTCTAATACATTAACCGTTACTGCATGTCATACTGTTCTCCATCCTACTTTACATTAACCACCTGAACCTCTCTTACTATTAAGTAGAAGACAAAAATGCCAAACCAGTGATCTTAAAAAATGTTTCTGACAGATATACTTGCATGACTTGTGTACATGCAGCTGTTTGTGATCATAACTGCGCTTTTATGCAAATGATACGTCTGCTATCAGCTCTTTGAGAGCACATGACATACATCAGTATATTAAAACTCATCACTGTTCCGTTATTGTTATTGTCTGAATATTTCAAGTTAAATTATTTAGTACCACGCTGAAGCAATTAACTGTGACCATAAAAGTACTATGGTGTTTTGTGTGGCAGTTGGTTTGGTCTCAAACCACTGGGCCCCAAATGAGGAGTTGAAGGTATTAACAGAACAACCACTTTCTGTCATAACTCTTGTGGTATCCAACCATGCAAACGGTTTTATTTGCAAAGGTTCAATGATATTAATGTCTAAGGTTTCTCTCCCTCCAGTCATGCATTAGAACATGCTTTTTGTGTTTTTCTAAAAAAAGAAAAAGTCTCAGTGTGAATAATAACCACCAAATGCAGTAAGAGAACGGCGAACAACACGCAAACAGAACATCTATTAAGTCTAAACACAACACAAACCACAAATCTTTGAATGTGAACTGTTAATTAAAACTTTGATGCAGTATTTTTGAGAATGAATACAGCATCACAAAACATGAAGCCACAACACTGAAGCAACTGACAAGTTAAGTGAATAACGCTATTATCTCTATGATGGCACCTGTCAAGGGATGGGATATATTTAACAGCAAGTGAAGTCAGACAAAAAAAACTAGCAAGCAACTTTGACTGGAGCCACATTTTGATGATTAGATGAATGGGTCAGAATATCTTCAAAACAGCAGGTCTGGTGAGGTGTTCCTAGCATGCAGTGGTCAGTACCTACCAAAACAGGGCCATGGCGCAATGGACAAAGATCACTTAGTCTGGAGAATTGTGTTTTCTTTTACATCATGTGGACAGCTGGGTGCATCATTTACTGCAGGAGACAATGAGTCCAATCGATGGACCTCGCAACATACAAAGCAAAACGATAAAAAGTTGAACATCTTAGCCACCAGCTTGTTGTTGTGATTTGGATGATGCGTTCACCTGATGAAAGACCAATATTCAATTTCTTTAAAATCATCTTTTGGTCTCTACCAACTTCTGAGGGTAATATCAGGCTTTTTAATTGCTAAATGTTCCACTATGGTCACCAGCTAGTATCTCACTGTGTCTGTGTGATGCATTTATGAGTAATTAGTTTAACCCAACCTTTAATTTCTCTCTGATACTGCCTTACATATGATCTCTCTCTCTCTCTCCAGTCTTTTCAGGTTAAAGGATTTACTTACAACCTCTGGGGAAAGTAACTACTTAACAGCGCAGTCAGTGTCTGTTATTCAGGAACTAAAGGTTGAACAGTTGCGATCATTATCATTCACTCTGTATAACAGCATAAGCTAAGTGCATAAAATGTTAATGGGCATATAGATGTAGTCTCATCTACAGCTTCTGCATAACGTGAGGCAAACAGCGAGAGAATATGAACCACAGACAGCCGCAGGCGTAGAGCTACAAGCAAATAAGACAGTCCAGCGGTCTTCAAACACTTCAAAAGCAATTTCACTGTCCCTCTTTTAGCCTCGAGAGAATAAAAATGGATGGTGGGGGAGACAGGGGTGGACTCAGACATTTCCATGGACACACAGATAGCTGTCTGCATGCTTTGAAAATGTCAAATTACCACATTAACAGAGATCTATGCCAACATGGTGGTTAATTTAAGTTTGCAATTACAGGCCTTTCTGCATGCACAAAGGACGATGATGGTACTCCACTTGTATCTCGCAGTATGTGGAGGATTTGACTCCTCTGATTCCTGTCTACAAATACCAATTACTGCTGCTGTGTCTGAGACAATGGCTCGGTGGGGCTGTTTTGCATTGTCGATATCTGCAGTAAACAGTGGGTTCAGCTATTTTTCCCTTAACTTGGCTCTAAAAAACACATTGGTGATAAAATTCTCTTTTTGGCATCACCCAAGTCGAGAGGCTCTCTCGAGACGCAAGTGAGCATGACCGACCCTGCTGAGTGGGAGGGAAGCTCAGCAGGAGGGGCAAAAGGGGAAAAGCATCTTTATCCATTTTAAAAAAAAACACATTTCCATTTCGCAAGACCCCCGGTGGCTTGACACTCAGCTCTGCTTTTCATAAGAAACAGGCCAGCCAAATGGAGCTGTATCCTGGCCTGTGACTCAGGCGGTCACCAAAGCTACTGAGAGACATTTGAATACACGGCAGGCAGGCAGGCAGCTTGTGGAACGCAGTATTGATTGTGGCGGCTTAGAAGTGACCGTGGCAACGAGTCAATAGGGCACACCGTTTGCAACAGGCCTCACACAAAAGCCAGCTCTCTAAAGAAAAAAGGTGAAATAAATCAGTGTATGAGACGGAGAAAGAGAGTCTGTGGGGGAGAAAAAGTCAGACAGAAAGCCAAGAAGAAAATTCATGATGGAACATGGCCTGAATCTGCTGAACCGCTGATTATATGGACTGTAAAGTTTTTATGCTGCTCTAGTATTGTTGTTGCTGATAAAGTCATGTCAAAGTTCTGGAAAGTGAGCAACACAAAACACACACAAACATGAGGCAGTGGAAGGAGAAGGAGAGAGAAACAAACACTGTCACTGAGCCAAAAGAGAAAGAAGAAGAGAATGATAGGAATACAGGGGCAGGTGCCGTGAAGCAGTGGTGGAGCAGTTACCTGGAAGGCCTGCCAGAGCCTTTCGACCAGATCGCTGATCTGAGAGAGGATGTGACCAATGAGAAAGGACTTTGACATGCTGCTGCTCCCCAGGGTGATCAGGTACTCCATCAGTTTCTCTGGAGCCTGGAGCTGAGGTTTGGAAAAACAAGATATTACAGGGAGTTTCCTCAAATCTCTCATTTTCTTAACCTTTACCTTTGCTTAACCTAACCTTAACCAACTGATTGTGATTTTACAAATGACTGTTTATAATAGATATGCAGTCATGTCTCACTGATTACTCTCTTATCAGGATTCTGCAAGTTAAACTGAAGTCATTTCAACACCTCAAAAACACAATTTCATACAACAAATGCATACAAGTATAATGGAAAAGCAGCAGGGTCCATATGATATCACATTTTTCAGGACTTCCAAGCACTACAAGAAAACTCCCTGGAGAAATAACTGATTTCACAACACTACATGGACCCAGATAAGTGGATCACATTGATGGTTGGATTACCCACCAGAAAATGTATTTCAGTTTATTCGAGCTTTTGCTAAGATCAACTGAATATGCTTCCCAGCTGCTGTAGTAGCAGTAGTGTTTGCTGCAGGTCAGATGGTGCTGACTGAAAGTCCACCAAAGTTTGAACAACTCCCTGCAGCAGAATCCCCTGTCACAACAACCCTTGTGCCTCCAGACAACCTGCACACGCACAAAGGTTTTATTACTGAAGTCTACAGCAGTCAGAAGATGGTGTCTGTGCACCTCACAAATATCTACAAAAGGGTTCCATTTATAGCTGCAAGTACAAACAATTTGATCATCAATTTATCTGCTCTCTCATTTTAATCATTTGTTTTTCAAAATTATAATTTCTCTGAATCACAGTCAAAGTCTTTAAATATCTTGTTTTGTCGGATCAAGGATCCGAAGCACAACGACATCCAGCTTACAACGTGACAAAGGCGAGACCCTAATATTCACTTCTGAGATGCCAGAACCAGGTGATGTTTGGTATTTCTCCAGATAGACAGACTGATAAAATAACTAATCAACCAACTAATCACTGCATCTGGAACAATATTCTTAGAAAACACAAGACAACATGAGAGCTAGCAGAAACTCAAGTTTTCATTCTGTCTGGCCAGGCAGTTTGTATTTCTAAGGCTTCTGTTCTATGCTGTTGAGCATTGTACCTGCATTATGTAAGTGTTCTTTTTGAAAATGTCTGCTGTAGCGGTTGAAGGTTTTTAACTGCAATAAAAATGCATTATTTACAGAGAACTGTTTTAAATAAAAGCACACAGCTATATCTGAAGAAATTGTTTTCCAAACAGCCAGAGGCAACAAATGTTAAATTCTTTAAGCCACGTTGAGGTTGGCTTTAAACAAACACTCTTGTTCTCTCCCTGTGAGATGACCGCCATATTTTCAACTAATGCATTTTCAGTGTAGTTAGATTGTGGCCTCCAAGCAAGAGCCCAGAAAGGTATTACCGCTTCTATTTCACAGACTTATAAAACTTTAATTCATTATATTATCTTTATTCTTTCTAAGCTTTATGGGACATTGACTCCAGTACCCAGGTTACCACATTTGATTATTTTACTCCTACAAACACCCACACACACACAAACAAAACACAAACACACTTTGTCACAGAGTTGAGGGGCATCGTGTCTTTCCCAATAAATGTAAAAGCAAAAGTCTGAGTAATTTCCCCATTGATTCATGTTTGTATGGAGCGATACTCTCAAAGCTTTAAGAGAGGCTGCAGGTTGGTGGGCGGCCTAGCTGACCCAACGGAGGTTGAGGTCCCATCAGTGGTGCTTATGTTAATCATTAAATAAAACCCAATCCGGTGATGCTATTTCCATGTTGAGAGAGATTTATGGTGTTCCATCATTTATCATGTTTCCTGTTGTGCACGCTCTCACCACCATACCGCTTCATTCTGATGCCATTTGTCTTGTTTCTCAAGTCAACAGTTTGTTCTGTCAAGGCCATTTTCAGTACAGCTACTGCAAGGAAGCATGCATGAATCCTTAATGACAACTTGTTTGCTGAACTTTTTCCATCCACTGTTGCTCACTTCCTCTGCAGGTTTTCATGAGACGTATGAATCACAGGTGTTAAGGTGTTAAGCACACCTTTGATTGTTGACAATTGGTAGTGTTAAAAAATTTAAATTTAAAAAACAACTTGTGCTAAATTTTCCTGTTTGTGTGTATCGATAATAAACTAAAAAGAACGGGTAAAATCCACACTAATGAAGCTAAACCTGTCCAGCTCCAGTTCCACTACAGCCAGTTTAAGGACTTCTGCAAGTTTGCTTTCACTCAGTCGGGGGACAAGTTTCCATACTGCAAGATGATACAATGAATTTTGTGCTGCAATATACTGAATTATGATGTATTTACATTATCTGGCAACCACATCATAATGCAGGTGGTGACACTGTATGTAGTCTACCCACGTCCACAAAGCACAAGAAGGAATTAAGACATTTCTAATACAACACAATGTATTACCCATTTTACAGTCATACTGACCAAAGTATAACTGACAGTGAAAAACAGAAAAACTGATAAGACAAGTGCCATGAATTTTTCCAGCACCCATAATAATAATTCCTAAAAAATATCATTAATTAAACAAAATATTTTGACATTGACAGCCTAGAAAGTATTTTAGTTATATGTAATTAATTATTACTCTTTTATTATTATTATTTAATATCTATTATTAGTCTTTGGTTATCTAATCCTGGGGCAGTGTGCTTAGCATGCATGCTAACATTCAACAACATCCTTAATCAAATTTACCCTTTTTTTTTAATATTAACCGAGAGCAGACCACCACATCCAGAATGTCCTCTGTTACTATGCAACATAGACAGCTGAATGGCAGCAGCTGAGGATGAATTGTTTGACTCAAGGACGTCACAGCCATTGTTTTTCAACCTGGTTGGGGGAATTCATCTGGTAACACTGCACAGCGCTGAAAAGCAGGATTAAATCTATGTGATGCTTAAAGGTGATCAAATAGGAATATCTGACTGTTCTTCAAACCAAGTGAGCAAGTGGATGAGGAACAAAAATAAATTAAACTAACCTGAAATTCAATTTGCTCTGTATTGCCAGAGCTCCTGATTACCTCTGAAATGATATGAGGAGATTATGTGAAATTGTGTGGAATAATTATCCTATCAAGAGATTAATTCATAATTTGAAACAACTGAAGGCAGGAGATTGTTATTCAGTTTTCTTAACTAGATTTTCTCAGGCTGCAGATTGATGAAGCCTTCCCTCTCGCCACTTTAACCTCCCCGCCCTTTTGGTGCTGGTTACAGAGACTCATTTGATTGTTTACTTGGAGACAGAGACAGAACAACAATGCATGTGAAAAGATTGTCTAAATTGTTGGGTTTGACGTTTCATCACCAGTGAAACACAACCCACATAAAACACGTCAACTCTCTTCATCTCTATTTCCAGTTTCATTTCACATTTACTAATTTATGTTTTGTGTAAAACTAGGACTGTGAATTTGATGGGAAAATTAGAGTCAGTGTCTCAAACAATGGGAAGAAAATCAGGTGTGAGTCTGGGTTATTCTGTCTAATTGAAAGAAGAGAGAGTTCTTCACTAAGGATAGAAGATAAAGGACCCCAAAATTAAAATGCATTCTGGTATAAGACCCTTATCTTGTGTGAAACATGGTGGGCCTGCTTTGCTACCTCTGGACTGGCTGGCATACACTGAATAAACATATGAAGGTATCCATCCATGGTTGTTGAATTTCAACAGAAGGGGTTGTGTGTGTGTGTGTGTGTGTGTGTGTGTGTGTGTGTGTGTGTGTGTGTGTGTGTGTGTGTGTGTGTGTGTG